>JAPQRQ010000007.1:29251629-29263655 GCA_037367365.1 Apogon talboti
TGTGTGTGTGTGTGTGTGTGTGTGTGTGTGTGTGTGTGTGTGTGTGTGTGTGTGTGTGTGTGTTTGTGTGACTTCTTGGAGTGAGTGTACTTCAGACATTCCTCTGAAGGTATTTATATGAAAGATAACAAAGGGTTTTGAAGAATTCCGATAAAAAGACCTTTTGCTCTCATGTCCAGATGAGGCTCTCAGGTGTTTCCGTATCATTTTGATTCCTCTCACACCCAGTCATGCAGCACAGACAGAGCCTGCTGTGCAACAGACACAATAGAGAAAAGCCATAAATTCAGTCTTCCCTTGACCTTTAGCTGGAAAGGAAATACTCAGGTAAAAAAAGAACACGTCAACGTTTCACTGATTATGTCGTGTTGCATGTGAGTTTGTGTGATGCTACCTGCAAAGGTCTCATTTCTTTGGTTCACTTGAGATAAATCCACCTGGGGGTATTCCTACGAAATAATATACTGTAGAATCACCACAAAGACCCAGCGGCAGTGGGTTTTCTAGGTTTCTCTACACTTGAAGCTGCACATGAACAAAATGTACAGACTGATGGCAGGAAACGACCCATAGACCATCACAATGGGATGTGGAATTTTGTTACAGGCATTATATAAAAGACAGAGTTTAAGATGATGATGATCACAATTATTATTATTATTATTATTATTAATAATAATATTAATATTAATAATAATAACAACAACAAAATTTTCTGCAACTACATCACCCTAAATGTTCAAAAATCTCAAATTTCACGTTGTGATTATGATGTGATTCCATTAATTGTGCAGCTCTGCAAACACAGCTATAAATTCAATGATATGACCTACTTGTAATGAAACATACATTAATGTAATAATAGAAAGAAAATCATGCAAACAAGAAAGTTTCTATTCAATGTATATGCAACTTCCTGTTTCAAACCTGAGCCCGCCCACCTCAGTGAGGTCGAGTCAGGTTAATCTACATCATGAAATCTGTTCATGAACGGTGGGTAATGACTGGATATGAGTGGCAGAAATAAGTTTGCTCTTCAGGGTGGCTGAGCCCGGTCTGAAAGGAGCTCAGAGTAGACCTGCTGCTCATCCACTTCAAGACGATCCAGTTAATGTGGTTCGGGCATGTACAAGCAGGACACCCCAGGCAGATCCAGTCCATGCTGGAAGGATTGTGCCTTGGCTGGGCTGAGAAGGTCTTTGTGCCCCCCCCAGAGGAGCCAGAAGGGGTGGCTGAGTGGTGGGAACTGTGGGCTTCTATGCTTCGACCCGTGGTCCTGTCACCCAGAAGAAGATGAGCCATAGAAAACGGTTGGGTGGACGCTCTGAGCAGAGGGGTTCAGTCCACCTGTTCTTCAGTGGGGGTCTGCCAACTGGGGAAGGCATTACATCATTCTATTCTGAACCAGTGTTGGAAAAAAAATATGAAAAAATACCAGTATATCATTGACTCCTGCCTTGATCAGTCAGTTTGTATCTGAACTAATGCGGTGTTATGAACAGCGACAAAATGGACGATGAATGTGGCCACAAAACTGTTGTTATTGTCAGGCCAGTCTGAGTGGTTTGACAAGCAGGTAAAGTAAAGTGGTCCAAATATTCTAAATATAACGTACTCTTGAAGAGATGCTGTCATCTGGTAGGTGGGACATTTTTCAGGAGGTGCTACATTCAGACTGGACTAAAATAGTTCTCGAGTTGACTCCTGCTCACTTCAGTGACAGATTAGTAACGTTAGTGACTGCGATGACAGAATCAGGGTGGGATAAGTGTTTTGAAAAATAAAAAAGAGAAAAGTTGAAAGTTAGATTTTTAACCAAGAGTGAGCATCTTCAATGTTTAGTTTCATGAGCTCTAAAGTATGGTTGTCGCTGACGGGCGGAAACCTCTTATGTCCAAACAGTTATATTTCAGGACACTGGAAAAATCATGTATATTCTAAATAAAAAAATGGAGCAAGTGACTGTTTTTGGTAATTTCTGCATACATTACAAGACAGTGACAGCAGCAGTCCCAGTGAGGACAGTGAGTCCCCAGTCTGAGGTCCAATGTGGTCTCCAGGGTCTGTAAGGTCCACCTCTGCATGGACAGTGAGTGTACCTGCTCTGTTAGGTACCAGGAAGTACAGTTATGGAAAAAATGATGAGACCACCCTGGTGGACAGCATGCCAAGACGCATGGCTGCACTCATCAGAAACAACGGTTATGCAATCAAGTACTAACTCCTGTGTGTATCATGTGACTAAACAGACAGAAAAGAAAAGAATGGAATGCCTAAAAACACTGTTTTTGTCAGTACAATGCCATAGCTATTGATGAAGAACTGAAGTGATTTTGGTTATTATCAAGAAAACCATGGAAAATGGCTAGATATCAGCTCTTAAATTAAACTCTTAAAAGTTATTTTTGTTATCATTATATTTGTCCAAACAAATGTACCTTTAGTTGTGCCAGACATTAAAATGAACAAGAAATTGAAGAAAACAAGGGTGGTCTAATCTTTTTTTTTTTCATGACTGTAATGGTACTAATGTAAGAACTGATGTTCAAAGGGTTAATGTGGATGTGGACAGGGGTCTGGACCAGCACTGATGGAGGACTAATGTTCTAAAATACATGTTCCTTTTATTGTATTTTTTTATTTTATTTTTACTTCTTGTTTTGTTTTTGTTGCCCTGACATATAAGGAACCAAATATGGTAACTTCATTGACCTTGATTTTATTCATAACAATGAAACATTTTGAAAAATTTCACCAAAGTAATAAAGTCTTGTTATGTTCTCCAATAACACACTAAGGCTGACATTTTGAATTTCAGAGTATTTCAATGAGAGAACTATAAAGGGTTAGGACATGTAGTTACAAACATTTCTTAACACTTTTCACTGGTTAAATATTTCTAAAACCATCAGGCCGACGTGAAGACTGACCAATAGAATCGTTTTATGACAAAAAGCTAAAAAGACCATAAACTTATTGGGTTTCCACCCGACAGCAACGGTATGTTTCATGGTTCTGTTCAGTCAGTTCAGACCTGATTCTCCCCCGCTTTAAGTTCCAAAAGCTGGATTCTAAATCACACTTTTACCCTCCCATCTCCACCGTTTTTAAACTCTCCTTTGATAACACAACCCTGTGACATGAATACATCAGAACATCTGAGTCACGCCTTCATTTCTGATATGTCTTGTTTGCTTCAAAGTGTTTGACGAAACCAACCTACGTCGATATTCTTCGGCTCCTGCTGCACAGCAAAATTACACCTCATCACAAATCAAAAGGTCAGCCTGTAGCAGCAGAACACGCCCTCTGCCTGCTAATTTCCACCTGACAGAACACTGGAAAGCTTTTTCCATCCACTGAGCAAATTCAGATGGAAGCTCTTTGCACACACAAAGAAAGTTGTTCTGTTTGGATGATGTGGATGAATATGGTCAAGACTAAATGGATGAGTCAAAAGAGGTGCGACTCTTAAATGAATGGGACTGATACAAAAGCTAGCCCCGAAAAGTCTCTATTTACACATGATGCAGGGTTGGACAAAGGGCGGAAATGTAGCCTCTAATGCTGAACATCAGTCAAACAGCATATAACGTCATTCTTTAAGCCGCAAAATCAGCAGTAATGTCCCAAAACAAAATCAATAAATCCTCCTAACAACTCGGTGGTGCTCATACGTGGCTCTCACATTCTCTTCTTCCTTGATTTTTACTGAGCTGACTGCCACTTAACAACTTCCTAGAGCACTTTTGAAAAGTTTAAATGACTTTCAGCAGCGTGTCATTACCTAAATATAACCTTCTACAATACACTTGCTGAGGATAATTTACTTCCACTCAATCCCACCGCATTATGTCAGCGTGCACTGCAGTAGTGCTTCAAAGTACAAGGACAAGGAAATCTAGAAATATAAGAGCGTCTTGTTTTTATTTCACATTTTAGTGGCCTTATTACAATTCTTAACACACAAAAAAATGGAGCCTGACAGTTACTGAAGCCTCACCTTAAATGCATAATACCAGCTTTGCACTTAGAGTACAGTTCTAACAACACCGCACACACCTTTACTACATAAGACACAATCTACAGTCAGCTAATTGAAAACTGACATATTCCTACTCTGTATCTGAAACCATGTCACACCCATAGTCTACTGTGTAAAAAGGCCTCCTCATCATCACCTTAGTTTGAAGAAACGTATGTCCGTTCTTTTCCTTGAATATGATTCATCAGTAGTCCATGTGGTAAATCTTGCTTCCTGAGCAGCCAGTAGCCTACACAGCCACCAGTTGTGTGTTTTTATTATTTATTTATCTTACACAGGTAATGTTGCACTAATAGTCAAACAATGTATTTTCACCAACTGAAAAGGCCAATTGATCTTGTGTCACCGTTGGCATGATCCTTTAAATTGTGTATGTTTTTGTCATGTTATTAGATAAATGTTCATTCTGAACTGCTCCACAGGCACAGCTGTGGTTGTAGTGTAGAGGTCTGGAGTTGAACTGGGTTCACAGCTTTAGGAATAACGGTATTCACCCTCAATATGCCAAATGTCTCTCTCTCTCTCTGTAATGCCTTGTCATTTTGCGTTTTTTGTATAGTATTGATGGTTTCTACAATTGTGATATCATAGTGGTGGTATTAAAAGGTGTTGTAAGTCAACTAAGTCCCCACTGAAGGCCCAGGTATCACATGCACGGCCCGCCACTGGATTAAACTAACATCATTCTGTTCTTCACTAGCAACAAAATGACATCAGTTTTGGGGAAAGGGTTCTATCGGCGATGTTTATGTTAAAATGCGACATCTTTGTAAAAACTGCATCGTTCTATGAGTTTTAGCATATTTACCGCCACTCCTCTGTGACATTTATTGAGTTTTTAATAATTCTTACTTTCTTTGAGTTGTCCAAAAAGATATAAATGCTGTATATAGCTTCTGTGGACAACTTATGTTCTTGAATGTATGACATAATGCAGGAAAAGCTTCATTTCATTAAATATGATCATCACTATTTCACTTTACAACTACTACTTGTTTAATGTTGGAACACAGCGGCTGTTCACACAGTGCCTGCTGGGTTTAGTAGAAAGCAGCCTGTGCACTGCAATACACTGTTTTGTTGCTAAAGTGGAGCAGATTAAGCTTAGCAGAGGGAAGGGTAATTACTCACTGAAGCTTGACAGTCAGTCAGTGTTACATTGATCCCTCGTACATGTTTTTGTGCAAGCGAGCATATATCATAAGGTCAGTGTGTTTGTTAACGGTCTCGCATAGATACGGGGTGCCTCGTAAGGCAAACGTGAGTCATGTGTAGCAAAAGCAAAGGTTATCTAAAAGGTTTGACATAAGATTAACCTCAAAGCTCTTTAGGCTTTTCACACAAACACAGACTCACAAAGCGTACAATTCTGTGTCTGCCGGCGGCTTGATGTCTACTAAGCTGTTCTGAATAGTGACAGACAGAGAAGGAACAGCATGTAAAAGAGGTGAAAGTTGACAGACAGACGAGACATGGGACAAACTAGATGACGGAATAATGAAACGAAGATAAGGTGAGGCAAAAACAAACTTTACACTCACAGTTTAACAGTACAGTGAGCGTGTCAGTGTCAGTGTGAGGAGATTAACTCCGAACGCAGCAGCCTCATCCCCCGTCACCATTCTAGTCACTGCGCAGCATTGTGGGAAACCTACAGCGTGTGGGTGTATGCAGGTGACCTTTACGACGTGCTGTTGTCCTTCTCTGATCTACTGTGGCATTTTCACCACAGACAGCGTCAGTACACTCTGAAACAGAAATGATTGTTGGGGTTCATGAGTCTGACGGTTGTGACAGACGACGAGCCGCCGCGTTCCCAGAGAACACACAGATCACCTGCAGCCGTGGACAATGAATCCATAATTGCATGGTATACTGCATAAAGAGGCACCAGAGGAACTAGCTTTGAATCCTTTGAAATGCTCAAATGCCACCACAGGTGCAGTTCAGTGAATCATATTCATGACAGTAGCTTGGACGGCTACGCTTTCATACGTCTCTCAACTATAACGGACACACAAGTGAATGTTACACCAATTTGAACAGTTTTAGCGTCTTCATAATATTAAAGGTTTAATGTGTTAATGTTTGTGTTCTTGACATATGTTGATATTGAACTGTTTCTTTAAGCAAATAGCATTTTGTCCTGTATAATGTTGTTGTGGCAGAGAAGCAGAAGAAAAGCATAAAGATTTTTCTGGAAACAACGACCCGAATCCTCTACTGAGACATCAGTGTATTGGAGTTGTCATGAATGTAGGCAACCGAGGCAGTCATTAGCTTAGTAACAGTTAGCTCCTGTCAATAAATGACCAGCTTTCAGCACAAAACATATCCGACACAAACATCATGAAAGCACAAACTGCATCAGTACCTCAGTAACACTTTCTTAATCCAAGGTTGTTTTCTGATTTGCTTTCGTAACAGATGTGAATCACCTGCTCCTCTTTTTAGACACTCCTGTCATTCATTTATGCATCATCATGTACAAATATGCACATCTTGTTCAAGATCTTCCCAGTATTTTCCAGTATTTCTTCAAGCTTTCTTTAGAAATGCATAACTATTCCACGTGTTAATCATAGGACACAAATCTTACATGCTATGAGACAATCAATATTCAGTGCAATCACTCAACATCTACATTATCCTGATTCATAAAGCATCCGTAAAGGCCTCTAATCAGGGAAAATGTGTAGCATCTCCCAGATTCCATTGCGACACTGCAGCTACAGACCATAATAGTCTAGTACATCTAATTTTCTCGGACTGTTCTAACCGAGGATACACCGACCTGTTTGAGTCTGGCTCAGAGGAACACCTGAAGCCGTTACTTGGTGCTCACCTTTTCCACTGCAGACGTCTTACTCAGATATATGCCATCACTATCCTCCTGACTACGCACTTCACTATCCTCTTCTCTATCAAACATGATGGATGATGACGTAGGCTGACTTCTTTCTCCCTGTTTACATCCATACGTCCACAGATGGTTTTGGGTCAAAGGTCGCTGTTGTCGTCGTAGACAAGTGGGTGTGCAGTCTGACAGGAGGGATCTGTGCCTGGTTTTTATTATACTGACATGTGCAGATCCCCTCTCCCATGTCCAAGGGTAGTGTAAGGGACAAGGATGACTGTCCCTGAACGTTGTAGTGACTATCCGTATTGCTTGTATTCACTGTGTTGACCAGGTCATACACAGCGGAGGATGCCAGACGTTTTCCTGAGTGCTTTTCATTTTATTTACCTTTAACCAGGAAGTCCCATTGAGATTAGAAATATCTTTTATAAGGCACACCTGCATCCGTTCTCTTCCAGTTGCATCTCTCTCAAAAGATTTAAGAATGTTAAATGTTACTCAGTGTATTGCAGGAATGTCGTCTTGCATTACTTGAGGCCAAAATTAACAACTGATCGCATAACTTAAGGGATTCATATCTGCTTTCAAACCCATGCATCAGACTTTGTCAATAAATCTAACTTCCTTCTGCCAGAGTCAGCTGGACTTGTCTTTACTGTCTAGCAGAAGTGTCAGCAGTGCAATAGCCACCATCAGCTCATCTCTGCACCAATAGTCAGATTTTCTTAATGCAACCTGAAGCAAGTGAAGTGCAAAATGTTTCTAATGTCAAGCTTGAAAACATTGTGTGTAGATAAGCTGTAGCCATGTGACTTTTAACAGCGGGTCATAGAATGCTTTTTAACATGGTCTCAAACCATACCATATGGTGAAACTTTCCCAGTTTGCCAGTGGAAGTGCTGTCCCCCTCACATCCTGTGTTGAACTGCCCTGTATGGTTTGTGCCTCTTTTCTGCCAATAAAAGCTTATCACCTTTACAATGGACAGGGTACATGTCAGACACTGTTCATGACGGTGGGGGCAGTAAGGGACACCTGAATACACCCATCTGACACAACTTGGGCACGACCCCACTGTAAACTTCCACTGACTGCAGTTCCATCTGAGACCAACTTCATTTTCCACCCCTTCCATACTCCACCAGAATGGTATTGTGGCAAAAGTCTGTTCACGATGTCCTGTGGTGTTCAATTCACAACCAAATTAATGAATCTGACACAATGTACTCAATGTATTGCTCCACTTTAGTTGTGTATTCAGATTCATCCACGAGTACTCTAAAAAACTCAGAAGCCATTCTGACCTAATAGACACGACCAACATTAACTACAAGCCCACTAAAAAACACAGTATGAACGCATGGGAAAGGAGAACAGAAAAATACTTCACAGTGCTGGGTGAATTTTATCCTGTCAGTTGTCAAGACAGTGATTTTCTGATCCTGACTGAACTATGTTCACATGCTCTTTACTTTTCCCTGACTTATCAAAAGCCGAATGAGTGAAAGGTTGCCATAAGGGTATCTTACCAATGATACGTGGACAGGATTTCAGTGTTTTAGTAGGGAAGTGTGTGAAATGCCAAAAATACTGGACTGTAAATGCAGTCCGGTTCATAAGTACTTGGACAGTGTGGACTTTAACCTTTAAGATATTTGACAGTTTAGAAATTACAACCATTAAAAAAAAAGAAAAAAAGTCCTCTATTTTCAGTTACATCAAGAACAATAATTACAAGACTGACTGACAAGCAGCTTCATGCCCATGTGTGGTCTGCTGGTTATTCTGTAATGAAGCAGAGAACAATCCAAGTGTTGAATGTCCATTTGGTATCCAGTCACTGGAATTCTCAATATGAGGTCCAAAGAGGCGTCAATGCCAGTGAAGGAGGCCGTTATGAGGCTGAAAAACCAACAGAAATCTATCAGAGTGACAGCAAACACTGTAGGCATGGCGGAATCAACAATTCGGTTCATTCTTAAAATGAAAGAATCCACTGCTCAGCCAACACCAAAAAACCTTCATGAAGCTAAATACAGAGGGTTAACAACACAGTACAACCCACTGGTAACATTCAGCGACAGTCAGGCTCCATTTATGTGCATCTTTGCCAATGATAATGTTTTGCCCTCTAACATTTTATTTTAACTTTAAGAACATATGTACTCTGTCTTCAAGTCTCCCCTGCACATTGTTCTTTTTATATTAATTAGCACAGAAACTAAACCATTTAATCCCTAAATCTCAATTTTTCCACTTTTGCACAGATTGAAACCCAGGCAGAGCTCAACCCACTGATTAACAGGTATGTTTTCACATCCATGTGACATCAGACAGTGGTACAATGACTAAAACACCAGAGGCAAATAGAGTCAGTGGGCCACAAGTTTCTTATTTAGATCTGATTTGATTTGATTTGATCAGGAGCCATGTGACGAAAAAAAGAAAAAAGTGACAACTTTGAAATGCACATTTAATTCTCCGCTGTATAAACCTGAAAATGTGATCTCGAATGTGCTGGAATGTTTCACTGAAAAAGCTGCTGCTGATAACATTTATTAAACAAATTGAAAGGCATGTCAGTGTTGAACCAGAATAAAGAGTATTTATAAAGGTTGAAACTGAAGAGTTGTCTAAGGTTTTATCAGCTGCATGTGTTCAGCGATGGTAAAATATGCCGTGCAGCTGGTAGTCAGGGTTCCAGGCTCAGTTCTCTTTCTGCTATGACTGAAGCCAAAATGAAGCTTGCCTGCTCTGCGTTCAGAGGTTTGCATTCCTTTGAATGAGAGTTGCTGTGGATCCCAACATTTATCTGCAGGAAAAAAAAAAAGAAGCAAAAAAAAGAAAAATGAAATGAATGCCTGTGGAGCTCTGGCTGAAGCGAGTGTAAGGGTATTAGGGTGTTATCTGGGTTTAAAATACATCCAGGGGGGAACCCAGGGCAGCGGCAGAAGGGAGAGGAGGCTCTGCAAAGAGAAACTGCGGGGCAGATAAATGTTTAGAACGCTGACAGAATATTATTTGTTGACATTTACCCACAGAGGGCCACAGATGTTTCAAGCATGACAGAGTAGCATTCACCATAATTCTGACTAGGATGAGGGTGATTAAAAACTGTCTTCAGCAAAGGGCATAGACCGTTGTCCCAGAGACCTTAGTTACTGCACCGGAAACCTAAATCAGCTAATGCTTCGCTGCCAAAAAACAAGACGCATTTTAAGCAAAAAATAAAACCAGAACAAAGACCTGCACAAGTGGTCAAACCAAGGGAGTAGGGCTGAGAAAACAGTATTCCTAAGGAGGAGTGAAGCATAAAACTACATGAAACTGGACCCAGAGGAGTGTGTGGTGGGTTACTGCGTCTAAATGGGGTGGGGGAATGACACAAAACAGCAGATAACACTGAAATGTGCTAAAAAGTGATAAAGTCACAGTTTCATTAGGTTTAGACACAAAGGCACATGTGTGGTGCCCCCTACCCACACACCACTTTTTTGTTTCCTCCTAATAACCACACATACAGTAAGGACACTGAAGCACAGACATTTTCAGCTTTGACCCATAAAGAGCCAGTGTTACTTTTGTGGCAGTTCTCAAATGAATTTTTCTCTCTATTTAACCTTTCTGAAGTAATTAAACACCATTTACTATAATATCTTCCTCTGTATTTTGCATTTTTTACTGTAAATCATGTATTTTTCTCTATTTGATTTCCTATATATTGTGTAGATGTTCATAAAAACTCAACATAAATTTGAAGGTTATTATATCAAAACAGAGAAAACTGAAGAAAAAGTCCCATTTTTAGTAAAGATATCAATAACTGAACATAAAAACAAGTGTGTCCATCCACTGTCTTTTATCAATGTCCAAGCGTTTTACTGGTGAATCAATGTTGTAGAAGATGACGGTGTTTCCATGGTAACTACAGAGCCTCTGAACGTCCAAATGGGTCATATCTGATGACCATAAAAAGATGAATAACTGTATTTTACACCAATTATTGACATGTATTGATAGAATTAATGGATCAAGATGTATTATATTAAAATGATTTCGGTCACTGGTGGATGTTTGGGTCTTTATGGGCTAAGAGCCCATGGCAGCTAAAGCATACACAACCGGAGAAGAGGTGGTCAAGGTTGTCGTGTCGAGAGTTGAATATAAATAGGTTTGACAACATTCTGCCTTGGCTTCCATTTGTCATTCTTTTCCATTATCTGGATCAAACAACCATGACACACACTTAAAGGTCAAGCGTGTAAGATTTAGCAGGATCCATCTGCAACAATGGGATATAGTATGTTCTCTAAAGTGGTAGAAAATGAGGATATTTGTGCTTTATATTATATTATTTGTGTTCATATCTACAGAGGGTAGCTGGTCCTTTTAATATTGCACCGCCAACGTTTCTACAGTTTCCCAGAAGAGGCAAACACTAACTCTATAGAGGACATTGTAGATTTTTTGGGGTATTCAAAAGTATTCAAAGTGTCATTGTGGGTCAGTTATAGCTGACCACTGAAACAGTGGTTACGTAACGTTCAAAATGAGCCACAACTTCACCGTGTGTATTGTGATGGGGGCTGGTTTTGTTAACATTAACTGAGTGCATTTTTAAGTCAGGAGGATCTAGTGCTGCACACTGCTGCTGCTGTACATGAACTAAGCACTGAGTAACTCGGGAGCATGTAAGGAGAGATTTTTATGGAACATTTTCTACACAGAAGAGAGTGTTTAGGGCCTGTTATCATGAATGTAAACAGAAAGACAGCTCCCAAAACACAACTCCAGCACAAACCGAAGCACAAAATCTTCCACATTAAACCTTTAGCAAAGGTTCTGAAAGGGAGACAGTTAAAGAGACAGAGTTAAAATACGGATTTTCCTGAGGTCAGAAATACTCTGACTATGGTTGAAATTATAGTCACAATAGTACAGTAGCAAAAAGGTTGTGGTTTCATAACTGAATTTAACCCATTAAGACCCAAATATACACCAGTGACCAAAAGCATCTACTGATCCAAAATGTTTAATAACCTTAGAGCCACTAATCCTATCAATACATGTCAATAATTGGTGTAAAATACAGTTTGTCATCTTTTCATGGTCATCAGATAT
>JAPQRQ010000007.1:29271563-29290566 GCA_037367365.1 Apogon talboti
TATTCTCAATGTTACTATGGTGGTATTCAGAGTTCAAGGTCTTTACAGAATCTATCTATCTATCTATCTATCTATCTATCTATCTATCTGAACTTTCATGTTGCAAATAAAGGTATCAAGAGGGGCTGGACAATACGGCCAAAAGAGCATTTGATGATCTTTTGAGGTAGACTCACGGATCAGTATCTGAATTGCCATTTCCACACTTCTTCTACACACCTGACAAACAAACTAAGATACGTTTTCATCTATTTTTGCTCTAGTTTAAGAGGTTTAGGCGGTGTGCGATGGCTTTTTGTTGGTGTTATCAGTTTAGAACCTGCACTTTTACAACAGGTTATTGTAAAGCTTTTGTATTGCTGTTTTTCTTCTGGGGTTTCTGGTGTGTATATTCAATGTTGTGTTGCTTTTGGAACCTCAGTTTCCAGAGGGCTCTGCCCAAAGGACCAATAAAGTTCTATCAAATCTAATCTAATCATTTACATACGTACATGCCACACACACTGATAATGACCCTCTGCATTTAACCCATCACTAACTAAACATGCAGAACACACCACACACTGCAGATTAGGAACAGTGGTCCACCATGCCAGGCACCCAGGGAGCCAACGGGGGTTCAGTGCCTTGCTTAAAGCACAACAGCCAAAAATATCTCTGCTAGTTCGGGGAATTGAACCAGGGACCCTTCGGTCACGAGCTGCTTCTCTTAAAGATAATTCAGCAGCTTCCCTGCGGCGTCCTTGCACCTTGGTTAAAACATAAAGTAACATAACTAAGACATATTTTTGGGCTATAAAAGTTGAGATCATATGTGCCCGTAGCTTGCAGAACCATACAGTTAACACAAAGTATCAGCTTTCGTTTTACTCATACATATTATTCATCCAGGTGTGACAACAGAGGCGCTCTTCACATTCAAAAGGCGGTTAAATCCCTGTGACGTTTCAGATAAAACAGACAAAGGGTTTGCCTCTTAGCCTAAACAAACCTTATTTTGGTTTCTTGTGGGTTTTTGGGGCCAAATGAAGCCTGAAAAGACAACTGCAGGCTCTAAGAAAAAGGAGCACTTCCTCCTTTGGGGAAATACACTTATTTACTTCCTTGCCCAGAGTTAGATGAAATTATTGGTGCCTCTGTGATGTCTGTCTGCTGCATCTGAAGCTTCCACAACCAAAATAAAGCTTTATCCTGTCACATACACTGCAGTTTGGCATTTTATGTACTCAGTATGTAGCCATTTCACTTATGTTGATAAGTGCTTTTATAGGTTAAAGTGGTCATTATGAATGGGACATTATATGATGGTTAGTTATGATGTTTTTTTTGTTTTTTTTGTTGTACATTCTCTGCAATATTCATCTGAAACATTAAAGTTGAAATGGTTGGAGTAAGTGCATCATTTTTTATGCACAGTTACTTGGGAACGGGTCGTATATATTTGTCATTTATGCTAAAATCTTAAGCTCTGTGACTTTGGATATCTCACAACATTATTAATTAATAATGCTTGCCCTGCTTATGTCTCTGAAGGCTTGACGACGTTAATTAGCCCAATTATCAGTGTCGCATAGCGTCTGCCATAATGATTATGGCATGGTAACAGAAACATGACTGCCTCCTCTGCGTCATTTATTTTGCATGAAGTCAGAGACGTTTGTGGTCATACGAGTAGCAACAGTCGCTTCCAAACGTCACATGGTTAGGGCGGGTTTTCAGGAACTAGTGCCATAAATCTAATTTAATCAAATCTGAGCCAACCATATGTGATGGTGATCAGATAGTTTTAATAAGAGGAAGGCAGTGTGAGTCAAAGCAAGGTTATAGAGACAAACAGAATCAGGTTTCAAAAAAGTTTAAGAATAGGATGGATGCACTTTGAAAATACAATAAAAGTGATGGTTTTGTTCCCCCATGAATTTACCCGCCTGTCAGTTTTATCGATAATGTATGTTAGATCATAATCATCAAAATTAATTGCTTGCAAGTTTTTGTTCTTTTCTCAGTTTGTTATCAAGTAGCAAAACAACAGAATTAACAAACAAAGATAATGGGGCATGTCTGTCCTCTAACATCATATATACAGTTATTTATTTATTTTCATATCTATATCTTATTAAAGCTATTTTAAAGTTGTTGGCTCCTTTTAAGATGTCTAACTTGTACTTTAAGAAAAGACACTTGATGAAACTAAAAGTTGATGAAACAGAAACATGTTTTCCAAACAGTACATTCCCATGGACATAATTGGACTCCAAATGCTTCAGTTTGGGCTAAGAAGTGGGTAATTTATGGAGGTAATTTACTAATGTTCATGTATATTAGAATTGCATAATAACTTACTGCTTGTATAATTCTGCTCCTGCTAAGGGTTTTTTATTTATTTATTTACTTTTTCCTACCACTGTCCTGTCTCAGTCATGTGATAAATCATGAAATTGACTCCCACAATTGATAGCCTCCATTGTCCCTAACACATTCCTGGAAGATTTTTCCGAATAAAAGCTCAGAAATGAAAGTGATGGGATGGAATCAAGGAAAGGACATTTGACCTGGGACTAGTGCTACATCACAGTCCACTGGCAAAATGCATAACACAAATACATTACAATATGACACGCACAGTGCTGTATCAGGACTCCATATTATCTACAACAGTACAAAAACATTTAACTGCATCAAAAAGAAGAAAAATAGAGATAAAATAATGGCATATTCCTCTGTAGACAGTATGTACAATAGACAGGCGTGAGGGAACAATATGCTGTTCGGCTTCATTGTGCAGGATAATGATAGTCCGTACCATGCACATTAAAGCTCACTTTTTGACCTTTCCTCGCTAAATATAATTGAAATGCCTGTACGTCCTGTCCGTCGGCTACGACAACACAGCACCGAATGTCATTCCTTGCCTTTCAGTGTCTAAGTTTGAAAGTTAATCTGAGCCGTAAAAATGCCAGGTTGTCATGCTGGACTGTGTTGGTCTGACAGGCAGATTTGTCATTGTGGCATGTGACCATGCAGCCTCAGACACCCTGATGGATTGTGGGATTGAAGGCCACGGTGGTCTGGGGATCCCCCCTCCCTCCCTCCCTCCTCCTCTTTTCCTCCAACCCTCCTCTGTTTTCTGACCCCGTCTTTCTCACTTTGATTCTGCTTCTCGGAGCACGAAAACAGCCGAAAGCGCCATCGTTTCAGCTCGTTTTCCTCTTTTCACCTCTTGCTTCCTGTCCTCCGGTTTCGAGCACAGGAAAAGACAACACAAACCTTCGATCTATGCCCTGTCAAACTCGCCTCACTTCCCTGCCCTCAAAAGTAGAAGTTGTTTTTCTTCTTCACTCCAGTCTACTTCCTATTCCAGCAGGTGGAACCATTGAATGCAGGAAGGATCCTTTTTTTATTATTATTTTAGACAGATGCACCGTTAAATCTCATGATTTGTGTTACTGTGATTAGGATATCTTTGATTACCATCTCTTTTATTTATTTATTTTTTCTCCTCACAACAGCCCCATAAAAATGCAAAAGTCTCACCTGTATTTGTCAAAATAATTAAAAAAAAATCCAAATTGTATCATAATGTAAGAAGTATAAATTGCTACGTTGCAGCTCAAATGACTAAAAATGAGCCAATAGAATATTCAGTATCACAAATATAGTCATATCTGTTCTGACATAATGGGGCGGCGTATTAGCTTTTTGGGAGCACACATTTTCCACTTCACTGTGGTCAGAAATGACAGACGTATTCATTATGAAAGATAAATCACCTTTTCTGAAGACTTTACTAAAGGATGTGATTTAGATTTGATTTAACATCATTCCTATTCATAGTACTTATGTACAAATCATTCGATAATCCTTGTTTTTTACACATTAAATATGTGGAGTGAGTCCTTTCAATATTTCCTTTGTTTTCTTTTTTTTCATTTTTGTTTAATATTTTGCTTATTTCTGTGGATTTTGTTATTTGTTTTGTTCATGTTTGGACATTTGCTACTTTTTTTGGTTTTTTTTAATTCCATTTGTTTCAAGCTTTCTTCATTTATGTGTTCACTTTCTGTTAATTTTGTTGAGGATCTTGTTCACTTTTTGTTAATTTATTTGACAATTTTGATCAATTATTTCTATCTTTATTCATACATACTTCTTTATTATTTTTATTGTCAGCGGTAAGGGGAGAAAACAACATAATATGAAGAAGAAAATCTGAGGACATAAAACATTCAAGTGCTTTTGATGCTGTTATTGTGTCAGTTCATTTCATAAGTGAGACGGTCATTACATTTTCAACACATACATACTTTTCCTCCTGGATTTGTGTTGATGCAACCTGGTCACAGCTGCAGCTAAAACGCCAGACACTATTTGTATTTCATGTCTCCTTTTCTTTGGAGTTGTTGGAGATGAACTCAGAGGTAGAAGGATCGAACCCTGAGCATTTTAAAAACCACATGGACAGTGCTGCGTCTGTTTCATGGGTCATCATAACATCCTTGGTTTTAAAGGCCAATACTCAAATGTTGGCGGCATGTTCGGTGGAGACACAAACAATCTGAACTTCAGGGTCAGTATCTGCCATCATTACCCGCAGCAAAACAAGTCTCTGTGAAATGATTCGGCAGCCTGATGCTCACACGGACATGAAGCGACCTTAAACCTGCTCCGATGAAGAAAACGATGCCATTCATCCATTTGAATGATTAAGGTCAGTCGGAATCGCTGGTTAAATTGAGTGTAAGTGAGTTTAACAACCACTCACTCCACCCACGGCTCGCTCTCTTTCCGACATATTTCCTTTCCGCTGCCGCGCTGTCACTTTTGCTTTTATTTCCCAGTGATAGGAACAAATTGCTGAATTTCGCCTTATTAAATCGCGGCATTGTTCACTGGTCACGGCCACATCGTCTCAGCGGAGGTTTGCAAATCATAGAACAGAGATACGAGGGAGAACTCATTTGCTCCTTTTGTTTTGTAACCTGCCCTGTCATACTGTACTTTTATGCACATATATTTGCAAGTATGAGGCAGCGAGGGTCAAAACTGGCTCACATGGCTCAGATGCAAAGTTGTCCTGGCACTGAGCGAGTTCACAGATGGTTCACTGTGACCCATGAATATGCTGACATGAATGCACAAGAGGAGAGGAGAAATCCTGAGGAACGAGGTCGACAAACAAACACGTCCCCCGACAAAGGCCTTTTCACACAAATATAGCGTTCTACAGTAGAGAGAGGATGTTTAAAGATAACTTCACCACTGCAGAAAGCAAAGAAAAGGCTGCAGCTACTTCCTGTGGAGCTGAAGCAACAGTCAATGAGGCTGTTTACACGACCATAAAAGTACGATAACTGGGAGGAATCGGATAATTGTAATAATCACATCTGACACGTTTACATGCACTTAAGAAATGTAATAATCGAAAAACCCCAGTTTAGACGCTCCAGTCCCTTATCGTATTTCTTTCGGAGTACGTACGTAATGATGGTAGACTTTAACTTCCTGTTATGGCGTTCCGCTCACGTTTGACCACGTAACTTCCACAGATGTAAAAGAATGAAATAAATCAGATGAACCTGTATACATGCAGGAAGACATCGAACTATTGGAGATAAATCCAGGTGTGTTAATCCGATTTCTCATAATCAGATTACTGCTGTTAGCTGATAAAGGATATCAGATAATGATCAGAGTGTTAGTGTGCACGTAAACAGGCTCCATTTGCCCACATGCATCAGATTTGACAGAGTCTGAACCATTTTCGGAGTCACTGTCGATTTTGGTTCAGGTTTATGTAGCTGCATACGTAGCTTGGTTTTATTCTGAAGAACAAAGTGAGTGTTGTGTTTAGTTTTAGAGTTATGTCTACATATTCAGATATTATGAGGAAACCCTTGAAATACAGAAACTGATCACATTTATTAAACATTCCATTTAATTCCTGCTCCTCATAAAACAAAATGTTATAGATACAAAATCAAATCAAGGGGAAAATGCAATGAAAGCTGGTTTTGCCAGAGATTGTATTTTGTGTGCGCGAAAACTTTTATAACTCACTGTTCTTTTAATATTAGCTTTCTTTTGGCTATTTTTTTATTACTACTAATTTACTTATGGAGGCAAAAAAAAAAGAAAAGAAAAAAGAACTGGAGAGAGTGTGATCAAATAATGCACACCATTTCTTTCTTTCTTTTTCTCATCGTATTCTTAATGCATGGGTCTCTTTCAACCTATTATTCGCCTTTTCTGAAGCATTCAGAATGTGTGTTTTGGTTTAGGTTTTTTTGCACATGTCCTGCTTACAGTTCAATCTGTGTGTTGGACACAAACCAAAAATCCAACTATTTTCAGTTTGAAGTAAAAATGCCCCAGAAAAAGAAAAGCCCCCATTTCTGCTCAGATGGAAACATGAACTCACTGATTAGGAAACACTTAGGAGTAATTATTTTTAGGTATGTGCAAATATATGTGTTTGTGATGTGAAGAGGCTTTTATATTGTTTATGCTATTGTTTGAACTGGTTTTATATTGTGCATACTGTAAATGTCTTTCTCTGTTGAAAAGCCCAACCAAGGACAGGTGTTGCAGACTAGCTAAATGCTGTATATACTCTTTATGCAGAATACACTGGTCTACGAGTAAAATGCTTCTAGAATAAAAGGAGTGAAATTTTACCACATGTGAGTCACCGATAAAGAAAAATCCAGTCCTAAATGTTGATTGGCTGAGGTTTCACAGATAGTCTTGGGTCAAAATGTGAAATTCGAGAATTAATGAGAGAATGGGTTTGACACCAGAGGAATATTAGTGTCAGAGCTACAGATCTACTCCAAAACACTGTCTGCACATTTATAAACACATTCACTTCACAGGTTCTATCTGGTGGAACATTTATAAATCTGTTGTGTAAATGTACATAAACCAATATATATGAGGAATAATACTCATCATATACATCATATACCTGGAAAACATCAGCAAATCAGCACTTTGGTCATTTGTTTTCTGATTAATCTTATTAAAATACATGACATTTAATGTCTGAAGCAGATCATTTCTAAAAAATTGTAAACCAGTGTTATCAGATGTTCTATATGCACACTATGTTTCACTGCATTGTCCCTGATAAATGAATGAATTGATAAAAACTACTTATTAAAGTCTCCAAAATATTTCAAACATTATCATATTTAATGAAAAACTTACATTAGTAAGGAGAAAATGATTTTGCCACGATTCAGGACACAAATACTACCAACAGACAATGCAACATAAACTAAAACAAAATAAATAAATAATGAATTGGATAAAACTATTGAGTGTGACAGTGTTGGTGCTTTTTTATTGTTATTTGACCCAGTTCTGTCCGTGATGAGAGGAGTGAATCTTCACCGATTTACCTGTCAACATTTCAATAGAGTAACAGTTTTTGATGCATCTCGCTCTATCCCCTCCTCATCCTTTCATACATTACTGCACAAACCTACAATTTCATCAAGTAATACAAGCAGCCAGGCAAACATTACACATTTAGAAAGTGTTTTCAAATGTCAAACTCTAAGTGTCTATAATACATCCAACTACATTTGCACATTATCAGTACATGTGTCTCACCTCAGTATAAAAACATTAATAAAACAAACCAGAATGTGCATTAGAAGTAGAGACGTGATGTTAAAATATCTTCAAATAAGCTTTGGGTTGGTGTACAAAAATAAAATGGCTTTGTACAGCATGGAACCTTTCATATATTACAATTTTGAGAATCATATTTGACATTATACTGTATACGGCTTCATCATGCACTGTTCAGCTTCTATTAAATAACTTAATTTGTAAAATACAACTAAACAAGTAAAAGTAAAATCATTAATGTCCCGAGATTGCTTCAAAAATGTTCCTACTTGTAAACCTTAAACAATATTAAAGTCAGAAACCAAACTGAACGACTAAACAAAACAATATGAAACTAAAGGAAACAGAATGAAACTCTGACTGAATGTGGGAGTGCGCTTTAGTCGGTAAGCACAGAAATGAAAAACAGCGAGGGAGGATAGACTAATGGTTAGTGTTATTATTATTTGGTGTGGATGTTATACACACAGCTGAACAAGAGGTGAGCACTGAGGCAGAAATTGCACATCAGAGTCTTTAACCTCCTGCGCTTTGATGGTACAGCTCTCACAACAAACCCGGTCACATGACCAGCTCCTGAACTCATGCAGACCTCTTATTTTAATGAACAGAGTCGATTTTAAACCCAATGAAAAAAAACAGAGTCAGTTTTCTCCTATGCTGTGAGCTCAATGTCTCAAAAACAAATGAGTCATGCATGCTCTTCTTTATAAAGTATGCGATTGTCTTCTCTAAGCATCATTGTTAAAGTAGCAAGGAGAAAATCCACACCAATCCATGTCCATCCACGCAAAATTCATTTACTGCGACAGGCTGTCAGTTAAATGCCCTCCTGCATCAACAGGAAACTGATTGAACACAGCATTACATACAGTGTACTGTCAATTATGAGGAAAATGTCCTCAGTCACAGAACAACGGGACATTCTGTCAGTGGAAAACCAAATCTCACCACAAGTGTCCGTCAACTGTGACTGGTTCTTGTACCAAAACAAACATGAATAAAAGTGGGAAAAGTGCAGGAAATGTGTGAGATCCTGGATACTGAGGGGTGTTCAGTGTGGATCATATGGTCTACAGGTCAGTGAAATGGAGGTGGTTTTAGCTAAAGTGATGACCTGTAGGTCAGTTTGGGTGGTGTCTTAGGCTCCGTTCACACTGCTGGTCAAAGTGGCCCAATCCGACTTTATTATTGTTATTTAACCAAAAAGTCCCTTGAGACAAACCCCATTTTTGCCCTAAATCAGACCCAGCCCACTTCCATATGTGGTCCTGAATCGGACACATATCTGATGTCCTGTAACATGACTTGTTGTATTTCATTTAACTTTTATGTCATTGAAATGCAACCGATCTCACAATTCTCCCAAAAACAGACCCCTCACAGCATAAATGCCTAAGTCATTTTTTTTTTTCAGATCATAGCTAATGATGCAAAATGGAGCAGCAGTGTTAGGAAAGTTACACAGATATCACAATTTGGCTTAAATATGACTTAGGCAATTATGCTATAAGGCTAATGAAATTTACTTCAGTAAACACGGTGTCACTTCAGGACCATGAACTGTTCACACATGAGTCTGACAGCAGCTTCCTTGAAATTATAATTTGGGCAACTGCGCAAAAAAATGTAAAAAAAATCTGATTTCAGTAAAAAGTCAGAATTGAACATTTAGACTTGTAATGTGAACACAGCCTTGGGTGTGACGTCGGACAGCATTTCACTTCACACCATACACCTTTGCAGTTGCCTTTTCTTATATTGGGTTTTCTTACTCTCTCTCACTCTACAGTGAAATCATGCATCACAAATATTAACCAGCAAAAATATTGACCAAAAACATGCCAAGAAATAACTGAGCTGATCATCCTACATGCAAGCAGAACTAGGATAGAGTTAAGTTTAAAAAAAAACAAAGTGTGAAGCTAAATTTGACCTAATGTCAGGCATATAAATAGAACAATTTATGTGCTTTTTAATTTATTTTTTAATCTGTGATTATTCCCCAAAAGGCAACTTTCCTCCTCAGCCACAACATCAATCAATATCCCATTATAGTAGCTGTGTTTCCATGATTGCATTTTTATGCACAGAAGTAGAACTGGTTGATGAAAATGGCAGCCTTTGATTTGATTTGGCCAAAAATGTTGTTAAGCTCATTTGATGTGGTTTCTGCCTTTCTGATGAAGCATTAATGTGCTTATTGCCTGATGTAAGCACCTTTTGCAAATAAGCTCTGATGGAAGTGTTTTACTCAGGTGACTGTTTGGCTGTTTCCACTCCAAATCAAAAAGGAAACAGAAGTGAAACACAGTCAAAAAGAGCCACACAAAAGAATAATTACAGCTTCCTCAACAAGAAAATAGAATTTCATTATTTCCTCATATAAAAATGAAGCTCTAAGATTTGTTTGTTTGAGTTCTTTTTTTCTCCGTGGTTCACAAACAAATGGTTTACAGTTCACAACCTACCAAAGCAACATTTACATTTACATGTTTTCTTTTTAGCAAAATTCCAACAGATGACAATTAAAATGTAAATCGTGCTGCATAGCGTCCCCGTCTAAAATACCATCTAGCTGAGCGATGGACATTCCAGACAAAACAGACTTGCTGTTTCCACTGGACAGAATTCCACAGTGACACACAGTGTGTCCACCCTGTCATACACAGTGACAGGGTGGACATCATACTGTGATGCTGATGAATGATGTGATAAATTACGGGACATCTTCGACTACAACTTATATATAACTGGCAGAGGTTAACGTCTAGCAGGAGAGTCACTCTGGGATGTTCATTTCATATGTGCATTTTATTGCATTGTATTTTGATTTTATTATTGTTAAAACTGAATTAGCTCCTTACACTGATTTTACAGAAATAATTTACAGGACACTGTTGTTTTATTGTTGTCTGTGACACCTAATAAAACTTAGACTGTACAAAGGTTGGTTTTTATTGCCTGTTTTTGATAGTTGCTTTGATTAAGTCCACATCTCTATAAACAGTGGAACAGTTTAACCCTTGAAGGCCTAGAACTATTTTTGCTGTGACTTCAAAATGAAGTCTTAAGTGCTCTATTACCATTTAATAATTTATCCTGTGGATTTTTCAGTGAAATCAGGTATTTTCCTATATTTAATTTACTGACCATGTAGATGTTGAGAGGAAACTGAAGTTAAAATGACTTTTTCTGACAAAATATATCATTAACTGAACATAAGAACAATGAACAGTAACCCAACTACATGTGTTTCAGTGGTGAAGCAGTGCTGCAGAAGATGACGTTATTTTCAAGTTTATTAGAGACTCTGAACGTCTAAATGCATCATATCTGATACCAGTGAAAAGCTGCATTTTACCTTAATTATTAAAATGTGCTGACATGATCAGTGGTTTAAAAGTTATTCATCAGTAGATGCTTTTGTCAATAATTTTAGAAATATGTTTTAACCATATTTGTCCATATTCAATGTTTGTCCCCGTTACACAAAGTTTCACAGTCAACTAAAAACATGACTAATATCGTCACATAAATTATTCTAAAGTTGTGATGTTTTAGACTTGCACAAACACCTCTTCACATCAGTTCGTATTGGGGCTTGTAATCATGCCACGTCCACAATTCACATTTTATTGTAAACGTAATGTAGCTGTAACAACTGACACTTTTAAAGGTTCTATAATATTGCCTTGTTTTAGTGTTTGAAAAAAATAAACACATACGGACCATGTTGCAAACAAACTGAACAAAAGATAAAATCACAATAGTGTGAAAAATCCATTTTCTTTGCCAGTACTTTTTCCCGTTCTGCAACTTTAAAAACTTTCTCTTGGTAATTCTTCCCAGTCTTTATTTTATGGACATGTTATCGGCGTAGCTCTTCTTCATGTGAAACTGTCAAGGCAGCAGTGTGTAAAGTTGAGAGAGACACTTAAAAAAAGGATAGAGTCCTGAGAAACTGCTAAACTAATGGGATGGAAAACAAATAAACAGGTATGAGGTGTGAGGGGGCATATAAGTGAATCAATTCTTTGCAGGGGTCACTTTATGACTGCTTGTGTGTGTATGTTTTTGTGTTTCTATACGTGTGCGAGTGTGTGTTTGTGTGTGCCGGTTAATGAACCCTCCAGAGCTGAGGCGGGAGGCCCCCTCCACTCTTTTTACAAGATCATTTTACAGCCGCAGTGAATCTCCAAGAAAGCCATCAGTGTGTGTCTGACCGTGTATGAAAGCATATGTCCGCTCCCATGAGGTTGTGTCGGCGTGATTTATTTGCCTGTGTGTGTTTGTGTTCCAGGGAGTGTGTGTGTGTGTGTGTGACCTGAGACGTGGCCCTCCCATTTACAGCGAGCGGCGGCGCTCTCCAACCGAAATAGAAGAGTGCAAAATGAAGAACAGCATCCCTAAAATGAGGCAGCACAAAGGCAGACAGTGACGAGATGCACTGAAACCGTATCTTTGTGATCCCATGGGAAGCTAAGTGCAGGGTCTTAAAACCACTTTAGAAGCCAAAAGGGAGAAGAGGAAATAATAAAAAGAAAAAGGTTCACCGATCAGAGGAAAATGTGACATGTTGTACCAAAAGTGAAAGATGAAAAACATGAACCTACCCAGTAAAAGCTTTCCATTATTTAAGTTTCCATATATAGATATTTTACTTGTAGAACTTATAGTCCAAGCATAGAGAATTGTATGAACAAGAAAAATCCTTTGGCCTTAATTGATATTCTTAAATTTGGAGGCCGTTTAAAACACACCTAAACCAGCATGCATACATACATGTTTGACCCGCTGCCGTCTGGCAGACGCCACACGTCCCTCAGAACAAGGACAAAGAAACTCAGAGACAGTTTCTTCCCCAGAGCTGTCACCACTCTGAACTGCACAAAGTAATACCAACTCTGCTGTTTTCTTCCTGTTCCGTCACTTCCCTCAGTGCATCCTCATGCACTCACGTCCTATAATGTGCAATAACCCTGAAAATGGGAATTATGTGCAATAAGTCATGCAATAATATTCTTTTCTGCAATAACAATGCAATAATTATTCAATATGTATCAAAATATAAATGCAGTATTTTATATAGACTTGAGTTCATAGATATACATACTGTTAATGTTGTAAATATTGTATCTATTCATATTTTCTGTCTATTTTTATTTTTTAATCTACTTAGCTCTAAGTAGATTAAAATCTAATACTAATTGTTTTATAAAATTGTATATTCATTTTTTATTGTATTTTTAGTTTTTGTAATTTTCCATATTTCTCTATTCTTATTTTCTGAAGAACTGATTTTGACATTTTTTTATTAATATTGTTGCACTGACTGGAGTAGCACTCCTAATTGGACTGTTCACATAATGATAATAAAGACTATTCTATATTCCATCTTTCAAAGGCACAAACAGGGGAATCCATGCCAGATCCAAACTAGCCAAGGGATGATAACATCTGATCCACAATCCAGAAGTACTCATGGACAGAAAGCTCCACTACAAATAAAAAGTTCTGTATTCAGTGTAAAGTATTTGGATTCGTGTTACTGCTGCACTGATACATGTGTTGCATTTTACCAGAATGTACATGTTAAGGTTGAGTTCATTTGAGGAGTGACCACTTTCATTCATCCTTTTGTGGAGGTGAACCTTTGTCCCACATTGTGTTTCATTCTGTCAAACCATTCCTGAGATCCTGTGTTAGAAGTTCTACAGCGACCAGGGGACGGACAGACCCACTTCAAGCCCACCTGAGGAAAACAGGCCTTCTTCAGCTTTGTGCCAATGCATTTCCCACTGAATCCAGGTGGGTACACATTTTAAGAAGGAGATTCATTTTCAAGTCAGCCCATAAAGAACCACTTCATCCTTCAGCTTATCACAGACACATTTGGAGATATGTGGTCTTCACTGAATAGAAATGGGATGCAAAACGTTAATCTGAAATGCCACTAAAGCTGTAAAATAAATGAGTATTCAGAACACTATTTGCAGCTGAGATACAGGTAAAAAGCTGCAAAAATGGAAACGCCACAAATTCTTGGTAAAATGCTGCAGTGAAAGTCCTTAGAAACTACCACCCAAGGAGACGTGTGATGATGCGTCAAACCTGGACGAGCCGGAGCGAAAACAAGACGCAGACAAGTAGCAGGTGAAGCAAAGGACGGGCACATGTTGGCAAATGTGCAAAATGGACAGATATATTTACTGTGGGACCTTGTGAAAGAGTTTGTGCCAAGTTTGGAAGTAGAAATGATGGACAAGCGTGAGAAAGACAAGAAGGGTGGAAAAAACCAAACAAAAAAACAGAAATGAAAGAAAACTGACCAGCAACAACACCTCTGGTATGGGTCTGTGGGAAACTGAGTCCACGTGCAACATTTGGGTTCAGGGTTCGTACAGGTTTGTACAAGTTAAATCTAAGACCTTTTTAAGACTAATTAGAGCAGAATTTAACGGCCATTTCACAGCCTATTACACAAATGTTTTTATTCACATCAGCAGAGAGTGAATATTACATATCATCTTACGTATCATATTACATATCAGAACTGAATGTTCTGTGATCGTTCCTCACCGGCGGCTGCAAAGTTAGCGATAATCGGCTCCTAATTTTAATAGAAATTGTTGCGTTGGAACGGGTGGAACTGAATAGACTAACGCTGCTTTCTTTGTAGTTTGGACATTTCCCAGATTCCCACATTTAAAGACAACACAGCCAACAAGTTTATGGCAACATGACTTAAGACCTACCATAACAAATGTAATACCTTTTAAAGACTTTTTTAAGGTATTAAATACAGGTTTGTAAATTCAAGACTTTTAAGACACTGTGGGAAACCTGGTTTTTACTGCAAATGACCAGTATGAGCGTCTATTCAGTGTATATTTTAGTCACAAACAAGTAAATATGTTGAATATAAAAGTGATCAATATGTTTACTTAGCACCTCTGCTATTAATGGAGACTTCAGTAGCACACGCTGGTTAAGTGTTAATTGCTGCTTCTGTTATTCCGTGCATGCCTGTGATTTTGCGTATTCATATTTTGTAGACTATCAGACACATACACACACTTAGTGGCAGTATCACAGGATATCTGACTTTTGAGTGAAGCTGAATGTCATACTGTCTCCGTTGTGTCTCCTGACGATTCCTCCTGCATACCGTCTGATAAAACAGAAAAGGTCATTGAAGAAATGTTAGAAAATGTTGTAGGGGGAAGGCTGCGTGTGCTGCACATCGCCTCTCGACATTACCGACAAAGTCAAAGAAAGGCAAATAATTACTGAGGCAACAGAACGAATCATTTGGAGGACGTGATTAGTTACTAGCTGTGGAGAGAGGAGAACTTCAGTTAATTGTCCTGGAGAGGTTTTTTTTAAACCTGGAAGCGACAGAAGGAGACAAAGAAGAATGTGACGCAGTAGATTCCTCAGCAGGTATCTATCCATCCCATAAAACTAATGTGGATGAGTTTATATTTGACATAAACATAGGTAAGACTTTAGAGAAATGCCACTGCCAGCGGTATTTTTAAGGGCGCTCATGACACTTGGGCTCAGTCACACCATGCTCACTACATTCTACAGTTCATTCATTGGCTGAAACTTCCTGTCATACATTTTGAAGGGCAGTGGCTGGACTTTATAAACCTCAGACACCCAACAGTTGTCAACAGTTGAAAAAGAAAAAATAGGACCAAGGGCCTGTAGTCCAATGGCATATTTAAAGACATTAATTGACATTCGTTTGACCTTTCAAGGTCACTCAAGGTCAAAAGTCATGGCACCAAATGAAAGCCCATATCTGACTTCCTATCTATTGCCAATAGTAATTCAATCAATATCTTCCACTGTTTTGAAGTTATAGCACTTTGAAATGTGTCCCATTTTAAACCAATGGGGATTTTTAACATTTCAAAAATTCCTAATTAAAAATTTAAAAATCTATATTTCCCAATTCTTTTAACAAACTCGGTAAACCTTACCCTAAAAATGTTCCACAACAAATATCAAGTCATTCTGACTGACAGTTTCAGAGAAGAAGATTCTTGAAAAATGTTTAGGATTGGACACCTGATTCCAATAGTCCACATGTCAAATCCTGGATGACATGTGTAGATCAGGACAAACCTTACAAGGAGGTATTTGGGGACAGATAAGCAGAACCTGGAATTTCACATAGAAAACTGGTGTTCTTGTCCCATTTCAGATAAACAGAGGGTTCATTTTTTCGTAAAACCACTGTACCGCCCTTACCGCGGCCTGTTCCTAACCATAACAAGGTTCATTTGGGGCTTAAACCACACAGCTGGACACAAATGGTATACTCTTTGAATACTTTTTTTGCAGGGTTACATCTGTTTTTCAGTTTTAATATCAAGTCATCCTCTTTGTTATTTATAGAGTATGAAGCTGTTGGATGTGAGACATTCTGCAGAATCTTCCTCTTGCTCGCTTTTATTTAAATAAGAAGTGGTGCATCCTGTCGCATACACAGGGTTCCCACGGGGTCTTAAAAAGCCTAAAAAGTCTTGAATTTCCAAATCTTCATTGAATACCTTAAAAAAGTCTTGATATGGTAGGTGTTAAGTTATGTGGCCCTAAACTTGTCCTCTGTTTTGTGTTTAAATGTGTCTGTTAAATGTCCGAGCTGCAAAGAAAGTAGTGTGAGTCGACTCAGTTCCACCCGTTCCAACCCAACCATTTATACTGAAATTAGGAACCAGTGATCGCTAACTTTGCAGCCCGCGGTGGGAAATGACTCAGTGGGAATCAAGGCGTTGGAGTAAATAAATACATTTTCCTAAATTCTAGAGTCACAAATTTTTGCCAGTATGGCCATGAAATGAGCATTAAGTTCTGTTCTATAGTCTTAAAAAGTTCTTAAAGTCTTACATTTAACTTGTAGGAACCTGTAGGAACCCTGCACCCACCCTGTCTTTGTAAGTCATCTTCAGGCCAGACGGTCCTTTCCATCATAACGTCAGAGTTTCACTACTCTGCATCATGGTCCAGGAGCATTACTGTACCTGTGCTAGTGGTTTTATTTAAGTCTGCTTACAGTGAGTCTGACAGCAATAAAAGTGTCCGGTTCAGTCGCTTTAACCTCCAGAACATTGTGTTAAGTGTTTTGCTGCCATAGTAAAGTCATGATGTTGGACATAAAACACAGTTCAGACCACATTCAGCTGCTGATGCCGGTGTATGAGTCTGGAAACCATGTGGGTGTGTTGGTGAAACCCCACATTTGCATCAACAACTTATGAACAGTAGTGAATATTTACACACATTAACTTACCCTACTGTCTATCTCCATCCTGCAAAGCTTCAAACATTCTGATTTGCGGATTACTGGCCCTAAAAAGGCATTTGAAGTGGCCCTACTGAACCGTAGCCATCAGTTTTCTCTTACATTAACCTAAACTAGTCCACAACACCGCACGTCTTCCTGCGTTAGCTTCATTGCTCCCACATAAGACATATCTGACCAAAAAGAGTACATGTCCTCACAAGGTTCACTCTTTCAACATCAACACATATTAGTGTGGCTTTTGCTTTAGTTAGAACGCTAACGCTAACAAATGCTCCTCGTGCAGTGTTCTGTCTACAGCCATCAAAAGCCACAAATGAAAAATACTATGAACAGGGTGAGCATGCTGACCTCGAATTAGGGAGCCTCGGTATGATTTTTTTAATGTTAATTTCATGAAATTAAAACCATGACCTCTATGTCGGCATCATAGTTACCAGGTTCAGGATCATTTAAAAGAGTATATAGCACACAGCCATTTTTAACCACAAAACTCAGATTTTTATCTGCAGTTTAGAGTAAACAAACAAATCAGCTTGTCTGGCTTGTTCTAAACTGAGCTCTAACTGTGCTCTCAGACAGGGATCACATTATGTACCCAGGATTCAGTGTTCTGCCCTCAGGCTCATGCTATAGTCGTCTGGAGACTGGGAGTCATAGCTGCAGATAACAGTTTCCATCAGCTGTAGTTCCATTAGATGGCCACAAGGGGCGCAATACGCTTCAGAAACTCCTTTTTAATGTACACACTGTATTTATTATATACCTACTCATAATTACACTGTGTTATGTTGTCAATAACATGTTTTTTTAAATGTGTAGTACCTCTGTAAAATAATATATTATTCTATTTTACCTCACTATTTATTTTATGTGTGTCTCTTTTGCTGTGGAACCTCCATAACTGCCCATTTGGGATGAATCTGTTTATGTTGTGATTCAACACCGAAAGGTTCACTAAACCTCTGGTGTGTGATGTTGCCATGACAACACTAGCATCCCAAAACAACGCCGAGAGTTGTCTGTATCCCCTTTAGGCACCGTGGGACAAACTTGGATGAGCCCGCAGCTCCTGACAGACGCCGAGTCGACCTGAAAAATCTCTCTCAAGTACCGCTGCCCATAATGAGCGAAGTGATTCAAATTAAAGCGAGTTTGGATGATTTAAAAGTTGTTCAGGGAAAGACAAAGAACGAAAAAAAAAAAAAAAGACAGCTGATCGAATGAAAACAGGCAGACAGGTATTTAAAAAATGCAGTATGACTTCAGAGAACCTGGAATCTGGGAGCGTCTGTGCTCAGTGATGGTAAAAGTCTTCTTTACTTTGTGATATAGTTTTTAAACTTAATTATCACTCTAATTAGGTTTGGATGTGGGACGTAAAAACCATTTCCCTCAGTGTTCTCCAGCTTTCTTTTCTAATCTTTCCTAATTTATGCCTTATTTAGATTTCACACAGCTAAGAGAGCAAGCTCTTCCTTTTATATATCAAATACCTTTTCTGTTTAGCTTCTTGTGCATTATTCAGATTGGACATTTTTAATCACTTCCTCCTACACGAATCGGATGACTTTAGAGACTCTTTCACGTGTCCCTGCACACACCATGGTTTTCTCTACGATTACACAGCACAGGCATTGCACTCAAGCCATTTTGGATCACAAACGAAAATCACTGTCAAGAACATAAATACTAACTTTCACCTATAAAATTACTTTTCATTCCTTCTTAACCCATAAAGACCAGTGCTACTTTTGTGGTAGTCCCCACATTATTTTTTTCCTCTGTATTTGACATTTCTTCAGGGATTTTTCACCATTTATTATAAAATAATCCTCTGTATTTTGCATTTTTCCAGTAAAAATGAGGTATTTTCCAATATTTAACGTGCTGGTCATATAGATGTTCATAAAAGCGGCGATTAAAGTTGAGGGTTATTAAACTGGCATTTTCATCAAAATATATATAATTAAATGAACATAAACCCAGTGTGTCCATCCACTGTCATTGATCCAACTCCATGGGTTTTACTGGTGAATCTATGTTGTA
>JAPQRQ010000007.1:29294157-29312075 GCA_037367365.1 Apogon talboti
TTCACCAGTAAAACCCATGGAGTTGGATCAGTGACAGTGGATGGACACACTGGGTTTATGTTCATTAATGACAGATTTTGTTGAAAAAGTCATGTTTTCTTCATTTTCCTGTGTTTTTGATGTAATAACCCTCAACTGTAATCTAAGCTTTTATGAACATTTATATGATTGGTAAATTAAATATGGGAAAATACCCAATTTTCATCGAAAAAGCGCAAAACACAGAGGATAATTTTGCAATTAATGGTGATAAACCATTTAAGGAAGGTTAAATAGAGAGAAAAAATCATTTTGGAACTGCCATAAAAGTAGCACTGGGTCTTTATGGGTTAAATACAACATTTAATGTTCAGTCCAGTGTATAATGTACAGTAACTTTGAAGATAATTTACAATGGAAGATGTCTTCTCTTACCTTTTTCTTTCATTCATCTATTGGTGGCGTCACTACGTCCCCCTCCGTCACTTCCTTCTGTTATCCCACGTGGTCATCACTCTCTAAATTCAGAGACAAATAATAGTACCTCGTCACAAACAGAGAAATCTATTTATGTCAATCCACAGCGGTCACAGATCTCACATATAGATCTGTTACATACCGGTTGTTGATACATGACAGCAACATCAACATGGACTGAGAATGAACTAAAAAAAAAACAGCAGTATTGTACAATCTCAAAATGTGATATATTAGATGTACCACAGCAAGAATGTTAAACTTTGAGTGTTTTTACTCACTATGAGTAGATTTAACAGCCTGTCACAAGAAGAAATACAAGTTATTCCTGGAAATTGACACGTGGGTAGATTTATTGTTGGGAAAGTACATTTGGACATTTATTCATTATGTCGGCTGGTGAGTGTTTCTATTGTGTTCCTCCCACTGCTTCAGTTCCTGCTGCAGACAAACATCCATGGCAATTTTCAATTCTGACAATTTATAACAATACATTCAAGGGATTATGACACACTTCTAGTAATATTCTTCAAATAATCATGGGTTCCTCAACGATAGCCATTTCTGCCTACTGTTCTACAAACACTCATCTTCAAATTCAGTTTCATTCAACCATCTACTGCTGTTCATCCTATTCCACCAGCCTCCATATTCAATCAATCAATCAGTCAATCAAAGTTCTCTCAAGTTATCTCATGCAGTGGTGGAGAATCCCAGCTCCATAAAGTAAAAGTCCTCTCATGTATTTGCTCCAACCATTCACTGAACCGGTTAGGGGTGGCGGTTAAAGTTAGGGTTAGGGTGACATTGAGTAAACATCAAAATAGCGCCCCCTGCTGGCATAGAACTGAGTACTTGCGACGCGTGACAGAGGCAAAACGTCACACTGACACTGGACCAGCAGGTGGATTTTACACTTTCCATTGCATAACTGCCTTTATTGGAAACAGCACCATGCAACAGTTTTTTCAGATGATTTTAATTTTTTTTTGTGGAATGTCCTTTGCAGTGGACAGTGTTTATTTATTTATTTATTTATTTCAATAGAGCTGTGATACTCTTGTCCACTACAGAGGACAAAAATGCATTGCTGGTTGTCAGGAGGTTAACCTTGAGGCGTTTTGTACTCTCTTTTTTTTTGAACATGAGCATGTAGAACAGGGGTGGGCAGTCCTGGTCCTCCAGGGCCGGTATCCTGCATGTTTTAGATAGTTCCCTCTTCCAACACACCTGGACACCATTACATCATTACCAGGCTTCTGCAGAGCTTGGTGATGAGCTGATCATTAATTGAACCAGGTGTGATGGAAGAGGGAAACATCTAAAACAAGCAGGACACCGGCCTTCGAGGACCAGGATTACCCACCCCTGATGTAGAATCAATACATGGCAGGACTTTTACTTTATGGCGCTGGGATTCTCCATGTAGAGCTGGTCGAAACCAGACTCTTAGGCCAATTTACAGACACACAACAGAATCCTCCAGGAGCAAACACTTGGTGACAGTGGTGAGTAAAAACAGACAGAAACCTGGAGCAGAACCCGACTCCCAGAAGATGGTCATCTGCCTTGGACCAGTTGGGGTTAAAGAGAGAGGGTTAAAGGAAGAAAAAAGAGAAAGAGAGAGAGAGAGAGAGAGAGAGAGAAAAAGAGACTGGGGAGAAGGGGGGAATGAAACACTATGAACAGCGAACTGAACTACAGCTGTTAAAAACAGAAGACAAATCAGACGAACAACAATTCAGAGGAATCATCCATTTGCCTCCTTCAAATAAGCCTATGTTTTATGAAGATACGGTATATTGTTGAAGGCAAAGTGACAAATACTTACTTGCTGTTGGCTATAAATCAGTTACTACACTGTGAACTGATACATATTGTACTGACCACCATCTGCGTTCATGTTGTTTGTGTTAGTCATTACTTTAAACTGTGACTAAAGCTGAAACTAAACAAGTACATTGGTCTTATTTTAGGAACGGTACAGTTCACTTGTATGCAATGGAAAACAAAACCACTGCACAATGACCATTTTCACTCCATATTCACACTTAAAAGCATATTTGCCACCAGTGAATTCTGGTATGTTTAGTTTTCTGGCATTTCTCCAAAACATTACCAGCGTTAAATAGCATAGCATGGTCAAAAGCGTGCAATAAGTAAGTATTAAGTTAAGTATGATACAAGTCTGAGGTCTGTATTGACCCCAGATGTAGGATGAGGACTGAGGCTCCAATATGACTCTGCCGTTACCATAGCACATAGTCTCTGTGAGACTGAAGCCGTTTCCCAGTGCTGCTGCATTTGATGAATGTTATTAAAAATCAACTCCCTGGTTCCAATGAAATGACCATTCAGGTATAATGAGTTTAACAAGAATGTCCGTTTCATCTCCTCATATTCTGTTGATTACACCTTCATGAATATTCATGTCCTATGAGGACAGGAACCCAGAGAGGTGACTCCGGCCTCTCACTTTCATCTTCCCATTGGGCTGCGGTGGTGTCTGTTTCTTTTAACTATGAAATATAACCTCTTTGGATTATAAATTTATCACATCTTTAATGTTATTGTTTTGCTACTCCACTCATTCTTCCTGGCATATGAAGGCATAATGACCAGAAGCCATCACTTTTTTTTTTCCCTCTACTGCGATATTAAATCTACACAATGAGACAGTTAATAAGTATGACTGTTATTAATCTAACTTGTTAGGAATGGCCGCCGTCTTCTCTCCAGAATTTGGACGGTAATTGCTCTATTAAAATTCTGTGATCAGAATACATCAAGCGGTATCTTATTGTAATTACATTAACGCCACAAAAAAAGGGATGGCACAGCAGATTTTTACTTCCCTGTGATGTCTTTCTGCTGGTTGTGAAATTACGTCTGACGGTCAAACTTGTACTGACAGGATGAGGCATCACTCCACGGAGGAAGTGATAGTGGATTACTTTTACGACTGCATCAAACATGACAGGAATTTTAGATGTAATTCACTGCTTTCAGGTTTACATTTGGTCTGAATCACTGGTGTTGGGTCTATAGAAGGAGTTGGGGCAATGATATGAAATATAAATGTACTGCTGCAAAAATACTTGTGAAATGAAACAAAGGTTTGCTTGTTCTGTGCCTGTAGTCAATATTAGTTTTAAACTGCTGTACTATACTGTTGAACTGTACTTCTTATAAGTAGGTTCTCTAATGCTTCATAACCAGGAGACCCGAGGTTGAAGATATATTTCAGATTTCTGAGCTTGGCCACTTTTATTGGAAGCATATTAATGAAAATAGTTTTCATCTTTCTGTATAATGTATAATCTGGTTAAGCCTCACATCGTGGTGCCATAAAACTAATTTTCAGGTTGAAACGATCATTAAAGTGGAGCCTGTATGCCCTTTTACCGTAACGTTTCTCTTTAATAAGTCACCAGTTATGGTTCAGAAGGGACTAAATTCATTTCTTTCAATCAAATACAGTTATTACTTTATCCATCGTCAGTGTTTTACCTAGATTAGATTGTGATTTTAAGGTCCTGGTCCATGTACAGCAAAGCATTGCTCAGCTGTGAATTGACATGAATCATTATTTTATTTGCCTTCCTCTGCAAAGACAAATAACTGCGAAACAAAACATTAAGTGTGATTAGTTTGAAACACCTCATAAAAGCTTTATTCTATGAGGGTCATTTATAAAGATAAAGTGTGGCAGATTGAGTAGGAAGTAATGTTAGTTAATGTGAATTAAAGTGCTAATGTCATCTAGCGTCAGACTTCTTTTTTTTTTTCTCTCCTTCAGTTACGACTTGCAACTTTACTAATCAGCTTATTTCTAAACAAGAGAGTCACAAATTCAGCAAAAAAAAAAAAAATCACCATACATACATGCATCACACTGGACCGTTTTATTACATGAATTACAGGTGGGGGCAGAACCATTGACAGCCAGAAGTGTCACAAGTGTGGTCATTGTTTCCAGGTGATAGGGTGTGAGTAAACAAGCAGCAGTCAGTGAGCGCAGTTGAGTGGAAAGCATGTGTTTGTGCTCGTTTGTGCAGCCGTAGGCTTTGCACTCCGCCATCGTCCTAGAGACATGAGCCAGCACCGGCCGATAATGTCAGTGACCAGTCCATCACAGCCCAGGTAATCAGACAACACAACGCATCTGCGTCACTACCAGTGCTGGAACAGCCTGTGAGTAGGCAACGTGTGGCTGCCCATGCCTGACTGACGGAGCGATGACTTAGTACTCGTGTATACATGAAAATGATCAATAATATAAGTTCCCTGGCAGAACTGCAAGTATTATATGTGATCTTTTGAAATGGGAAGCAATGAAAATTCACTACAGGTATCCTTTAATCAAGTAATCATTAGCAGATTATCCAACAATGAATAAGAAAATAAAAGAACCATTTCTGACCACAGCTGTTTCTGCATGGGGTAGACAGATAAGGGCAATAATGTAACAACCAATCACAGCAGAGCACTCTCCAGTTTATCCATTCAATCACTAATCAATCTGTGGTAGTTCTTAACAAGATGATCGCAGGTGCAGACATTAAAAGTCCAAACACAGACACAAATGGCCCGAACTATGTTTTCAGACTCCCGAAAAGCACCAACAGGAAGTCACCAGGTCACAAGTTTAACTACCACACAGATTGAACAGACCTCCCTCCTGGCTGGATTTAAGGCCGACTTACAAAGCAAAGCTGCTGATTTATGTTGTAATGAAGTTCAGGGAGGAGAGCTGCTCATACTAAGAGGACCTGTCCTGACCTTTAGCATCCTGCTCAGCTTGTCAACAAACTCTCAGCACTTCTACGGAGAGGACAAGACTGAATTTAAAAATAAGAAAGAAAAGAAAAGCAAACAGGTGAATAACAAGACGCGGCCTTATTCAATGCACTACCTTCTTAGAATGATAATCGTGTCATGGCAGTGCTGTGGCTGTTTTATATAAATAATGAGTCTAATTATTCTGTTATCAACTGCCCGTGTAAAGTGCAGTATTAAGTTTCCGTGTGTTTCTTCAGTGAGATGTGACTCAGCAAATGTGATGTGCATTATATTATAGTTGTCGTAATACAAATCCCAAACTATACAACAGACAAAATACAGAAATTCTGCCATAGCTGTTCAACTGGGATGTGATATCTGGTGACTGTAAAGGTTATAATATGACTCACACCATTTTAAGACTCAAACCATTGAGTGAATTCTTTTATGACCTTGAGTCTTGTGGTATAATAATCCAAGCATGTCATCTGTGCTGTTGGATGGCATCTGAGCTACTGTGATTTCAACACTTATGTTTCTAGTTAGACTTTTTATTTCTATACAGATTTGCAATATACCTCTATTTTGACTATTTGGTCTCCTTTAAGTTGACAACAATTGTAATAATTATCAGGAATAAGTTGTGAGATGTATACAGATTTAGAGGTGGGGAGGAGAAATCTAGTATCTACTACAAAAAAAAGGTGTTTTATACAATACTAGACAGGTGGTACTAATGTTATGCTCCCATTGATGATTGATGTGTTGAGATCAGGTTGTTGTTCCTTAGGTACTTTGCTGCCACAAGGAGTATCTGAAGTCAAGCCAATCAAAACACTCGATACTGTATGTGCTTCAAGTACACTTTAAACCAACAAAGTAAGATCTGCACATGCAGTTGTATTCAGGAACATTATCATTCACCCTGGAGAGTATTTTGAGTTTCATTCCTGGATGTATTAGTTTGTAAATCGCTCTTCTTTCATGCCGATTTTGTTTTGCGTAAGATTTTATAATTGAGTTTTGACCCTTACAGTTATGCTTCTCATGTCTTGCATCATAAACCAAACTAACTGTGAGGCTTTCAAACTGAAACAACCAATGGGACAAACTTCAGCCTGTGAACTTCTGTTTACCTCGGAAGTTTTGACGTACACTTCCTCTGACACCGAAACTTAATTTCAGTAAACAGGGGAATGTAAGGCATCTTAATTAGCAGAGGCCTGGTCTCTGTTGAGGAGTACGTTTGATATATTTAAAGTGAGAAGTGGGTCAGCCAACAACCTGATGAGGTCTGTTGCTTTGAGCCAGTTGATAGTGAGTATTAGTGAGTTAAATGCTGCATATGAAAACACTGTCTCCGTCTGGAACAATAACTGAGAGTGACGGAACAGTTTTCATTATGTTCCTCCTGGAGCCTTGAAGTCCCTTTGGTACAATGTCTTAATAAGTTTGGAGAGCAACTTCCTGGATAGTGGATGGTATAGGGGCAATGTTGTTTTCAAAGTGATTTGTTTATGATTATGTTCTTTAAATACAATGCAATGCTTGCATAATTTATGAGGCAGTACAACACTGCTCGTTCATTAAAGTCTCTCCAACCCAAACAATCGTAAGGGTGGCTTGTTTTTATTCTCAACATTCAGCTCGTAGGAGGATTTGATCGTCTACAGCCAACAGGTGAAAACCTGACAGTGGGAAAGACTTGAAAAGGGTCAGAACAAAACAACTTGAGTATTGATTGGAGATAGATCAATACTAAAACTTTTGAACTTTTGCAGTGACCGGTTTGATATATATTGATATATATTGATATATTGATATATATTGATATTGATATACATTGAAAGCTGATGTCACTTTGCTGTAAATCCTACCACAGAGGTCAACAGATGCCACTGCCGCTGTTAGAGGTTCAGTACATACAGTTTAGGTGATCCAGTTACAGAGACAGATAATATTGATAGTTTTCATTAGTTAATAATTACCTCATAAATAAGAATATTGAAGCCAAATTCATAGAATGAATTGTGCTGCCAAACAGCACCATGAATTGTGACACATTTTCAGGATGATGAGCTGGAGCATACATAGTTTTGGACCGAAGTGTACTTTACCCATGTTTTGTGCCAGTGTTTCTAGTGTTTCCAGGCTTTTCTCCACATTTACTCTAAATGTTGATCCACAACAAAACTGCACAGAGCAAAATGTATATTTTTAATTAGTAGAAATGAGCACATACCAAGCTCTACACGATCACAAACCTATGCTCATGTAATTTGCTCCTTTTGCTTCTCTAGTGTTTTGCACCTTCTACTGAATGTCCATCAAAACAGGCTCCAGCCATTAATATGATGGACTGAATCTTAAAATAATGTTTTTGTTTGGGATTTTACAGAAATATTAGTGAAGCAGTAGTGTCCAAGCTCCAAAAGAGGCTGTGCACATTTATGCTCAGAACAGCCGTGGTATCATCATTCTGGACACACATACACATACACGTGTGAATACAACACACAAGCATCGCTGTCATATGTGACTGAATCTGGTCTCTACTTATTTTGATTTAAGTAAAGCAGGACTGTTCATTTTTACACCACACATCACACAGACATACAGAGCAGCACAGGTCATGCAAGCAGGCAAGAAAGCTCATTACCATGGTAACGGGGATACTCTACGTCTGTCCTTTATTGTTCCTATGTAAAACCATGAATTCCTCAATAGTGATATTTCATAATGCAATGTACTTTGGCACTTAATGTCATTAAACAATACAGTATTAGTCATATGTAACAAAACCAAAGAGACAGCAGAAGAGTGCAGTAACAGTTTGCATTCCCTTTACCACCTTTCTGCAGATGTTAATTGTTTTGTGCAATGAGGCTTCTTTGCACAGAAAGGGGCCAATTTCCCCACAATGCATGAATGTTTCCTCATTTATATCTGTGCAAATTCCATAGTTGCACCGTGTCAAGATTTGCTTGACAGCGCAGTTTGCTGTGAATTCCACCCTTTCCTGCTGCTTTGCCAATTACTTTTGTCTCATTCGTGCCACTTCAACAGCCACAAACACCACACAACTTCTTTATAAATCTAACCCATTGCATTGTGGGTATTTTAGAATCATGATTCTAAGGTAATCACAAGATACAAAGATAATCAATATTGTCAAGTGACAGCATCTAGAGGTATTGATTATTTCTCTGTATCAACACTAACATTGAAAAATAACTATCTTGTAGTTGAATTAGACTTCAACAAGAAGTGAAATTATTCTGTATTTTTACTTTTAACACTGAAAATATAACACTTTTGAGTTTGCTGCGCAATCAGTCCAGTCAAATAATGCAGAGGCATGTTTTTCTATAGTTATGGTATTTCTAATGAATTTTCCAAAATAAAATGTTTGATCATCATCTATACTTGCATTCACCTGGATAATAAATATAATTATGGAAGTTTGGACTGTAAAGGAACATAAACTGTAACCCAGGAAGTCTAAGTGAACTCTACGAGACAGAGCTCTTGACTACTTCATGATTTTTTTTGTTTTATTATCTCTCGATACGGTGAAAGACAGTGTTATCCAAGTGAAAGTAAAGCTCTCAGCGGTCTACACGAACAACTGCTCTCCATCCAATTCCGTCGTCGCTGAGTCCCATCGTCTTGCACACATTATACACATCCACTGTAGGACACATGGCAGCCTGATGGATGGCCTGCTTCAGACGGAGCAATGATACAATTATTCCTGTCTTCCATCTCTGTCAGGACTCTGTTCAAAGAGTTCACTGTTCAGAAAGAAAAGAGCCCATAACTCAAACCACTCGTCATTTCAATAAAACGCGGGTGTGTGTGTGTGTGTGTTTGTGCGTGTGTGTTTTGGGGATTTGGGGGTGTGTTTGGAGTGCAGCTCAGGAGCTCAGTAAACACCATCAGAAGCCGAAGAAACTGATAAGATAAATTTGGAGAAACTCAGCAGTGAAAGTATTACTGCCTGACTCTTGTAGATGATCTCTGTTGATTTCTGTTGTGGGAGAACATTTGAATCACATTTTTGCCGGCTGGCAGAGGAAAGTGTAGACACTAAAAAACAAAGAAGCACTACGCCACGACTTGAGACCTGAAGTGACTGAACTGAAATGACCCATCATATCTTTTGGACAGTACATTCACATGCATAAATGAAACAAAATGGCTGATTACCAATAACTCCTAAAATGACATGTACAACATTTACAGACACAAAATAAGACGATGTTCAAATGCCTAAACTGTTTACGGTGGATGAGAATGGTAACATATGTCTAACACAAAAGCCAGATGACTCACTAGGTCAGAAACATATGAGCATCATTTGGTTTATTTACCTTTATTTAACCAGGAAGTCCCATCAAGATTAGAAATCTCTGTTTCAAGGGAGACCTGTCCAAGGCAGCAGCCATACAAAGTCAAAAGTATATAAAACACATCCATAATACACAACAAACAATAAAACAGAACAATTATTCAACCATAATGACCTCAAGACAAACAGTGACATTCCTCCTTCACTGCATTCTCCATGATACTTTTAAAACCATTAACAGATGAATGTTTGTGGTTTAAGAGTTGTTTTTTTCCAGATTATTCCATGACCATGGTGCAGTTCTTTCAAAGTCTGTCAGAACTCAGGGAACAGTCAAAAGCAACCACTTGGAGGAAAGTAGATGGAAACTACTGGAGCTAACAGAAAGAAGGTATTCTGGGAGTTTAGCAGCAGAGGTGTAGAGATGAACATAAACCAGTGTTTTTGTCTGCAAAGAGTTAATGATGTCCAACCCACTTGATCAGAGAGTGCAGTGGTGAGTGAGAGATATTGCATTTGAAATGAAACGTAAAGAAGCATGATATACTGAATCAAAGCTCCTTAAAATGGAGGTCGCTGCATGTTTGTACAGTACATCAGCAGAATCAATCACAGACAGAAAGGTGGCTTCCACAAGTGTTTGCTTTGCAGAGAATGTGAAACAGGATTTATTTCTAAAATAAAAGCCAATCATCAATTTGAGTTCAACTAGATTAGAAATATAAACTTTACAAGAGCGCAGTTCATCAATCCATATTCCGACCCTTCAGACGTGTAAGTATACATAAAGTAAAGGTGTTTACTGGTTTTTTTGCTCCAGGACATGAAGGTGTCTTCTTGTGTGTGCGTTAATCACAGATGTACATCCATACACAGTACTGCGGCTCACAGGACGCACTCTGCTGCAATAATCCTGCAATCCACTTATAGTGAGCTTTTAGAGGGAGCTAAATTCATTTGTTTAACTCACATCCAGTGATTAGTGCAATTTTTCATGGTTAATGTTCTACCGGCAGTCGATTGCAATTTTAAGTGTCTTAAATAGTGTTTGGCTCCTGGTGTGTTTACGCCACTGCATCACTTCACTTAAGGTTCAAGTGTGTGTTGACATACAGTATAGTGTACATTTGATTTGTTAGTTTAGTAAAGTTGTAATGACCACACATATATGTTTGTCAATGTGAATATATGGGAAACATGTATGGCAGGAAAAACAAATGTTTCATAAATAAGCTTCTATAAACCAAAAGGTAGTATTTAGTACGACCTCCCTTTACACTTAACATATCTTTAACCCTTTCATTCTGAAAATATGAGATATATGGCATTGATTTTTTTGATTTTATTTACCAGATTTCATTTACCATATGTCAGATGTTTCTAAGTGCTTGTGCTGCTTCTTGTCATGGGGTCAGGGGTCACACTAAATAGTGACTTTAACCTTTAGAACCCATTTAGTTCTTTTTTTTCAGTTTTTCAGTGTGTCTTTTAAGGCTGTGTGCATATTTCTTGCATTTTCTAGTTGTAACTGAAGAAAAGTGTATGATAAATATATACACATTTTCATTTCAACCCTGCAAAACCAACAAAGCTAAGGGCGGCCTAAGACTTTTGCGTAGTACTGTAAATCATTAACTTTTTCCTCTGAAATGAATAGCACAAATAGATGGAAAACAATTGAGACATGACATGTAGATTTGAAACACCTCGTAAAAGCCACACCCTATAACAGGAGAATCCATAATGATCCAGTTTGGCAGAAGCAGTGGGCATTCATATTAGTTAGCTAGTGTTTGTTTTTCTCCTCATTCCTTTAAGATATGTAACTTTACTTCAACTTCATCCACTTCCTCTGCTCATCATAATCACATGCAAAGTGGTTGGAATGACAACTGGATGTGTTTTATGGACTCAGAGACGCAGTACCAAAGACGACTGAATAGAAAGCAATGAATATAAGTGAACTAGGAAGCAGTAAATGGCATCAGGGCTTAACTAGTACATTGGTCGGCCCTTTCAGTGTGCTGTCTGTGTGCTGTTACCCTCTGTGTGATAAAACATCTAAGCTCCAACTACACACTGAAATGACAAATTCTGATAGTCACGTATTTTCTGCCCTTTTTTTTTTTTTAAAGCATGGAACAAGTCATTTTAATACTCTGCCTCACTTCTCCTAGTACAAATATTATATTTTCCCAACCCTGAACCCCAGTGGGTTACCGTTCGGATGGGCTTGGTCTCAGTTTGTTATTGACTTTTCCATATTTCCTTCACCTCCCTGGATTTGCACATTCACCTGTCTGTAAGTTCAGTCTTTTTTTTGGTCAATGAATTCAATAAAACCTGCCTCCATGTCTGCATATTGTAAGCCTCTTCTCCTTCCTAGATTTAAGACTGTGATAGTCAAATCTGCAAATGTGTTCTCTCACCAATCCACCGGCTTCTGTCTGACATGTTAATGAGATTTCATGTATGACGGTAAGGAGACTAGTGGGAAATGACGCCTCTGAAATAACACAAGCAGCTTCATAAAAAACACATCATTACTTTAACATTAATGAACCTCCTGACATATGGAACAAAGACCTCACACAAGGTAGAAGTGAAAAAAGCTGTTTTTAAACTAAAGTTATCCGACTGCACTCAAGAAGCTCTTTCTGGATTGAACTGTGATAAAATACAATACATATCTGCTGATTCCACCACTTCGCTCTCATGATTTTCTAAAAGCAGAGAGCAGCATTTTCCTCAAACAATGTCAGTGTGAACTCACATATTTACACTTCCTCTGACCTGAATAATTAACCTGGAGGCAGCTGCCTCAAACTGTGGAAGTGTTTGTGTTAATTATGAATTACTGTCAGGTATTCCGGTCAACGCAGCATCGTTACCACAGAATTAATGAAGCTACTTAAAACCAAAAGGTAATTAGATAGAGAGACAAGGGGGGGAGTGGTGTAAGCGAGAAAGAGAAATAAACATGACGACTCAGAAAGCAAGCATGACCTTATTTCATGCTTAGACTACACATGCATAAAATGTGTTTTTTCTTTTTTTTTTTTTTACTCAAATGAGCAAAAAAACCTGGTGAGCTGGCTTCATTAAAAATACATTTGCAGTGAAAAGTCCTCAAGCTCATAGGGGTGTTCATTTTAGGGAGGATTTGGATGCTGAACAGAGGCAATAAATAATGTACCTCCAAGAAAATGTGGTTTTCTGTTGACTGGCTGGAGGTTAATAATATATTTCTTACAAACCAACTTCACTACAGTTTATTTATGTGCAGTATAATCAACATGTGTGGCCAAAGGCAATCCAAACCCAATCATACAAAACACATCAGCCTGGTGACATACTGTATATAAACACTGCAATATCAACCGAACAAAGCCTTATTAGCACAATAGACTCCAAGTTAACAAGGGTTAACCTGACTTTAGATGTAATAACAGATCAGTTCACCAGAGATTCTGCAGGTTTCAATAATAATAATTTCTACTAAAGATATTTCCAAAATCATTATGAATGCAATTTTGTGCTCATATTAGCAGGAAAATGCAATTTAAGTGCAGAAGCATCAAATGTATTATTGCCATCAGGCATCAACAGAGCGCTTAATGTGCTCCTGGGCCACGCTTTGTTGGACTCCTGTGAAAGTAGCATTAACAGAAACAGTTGTAACTCGTCAGTATCTATTTTTGATGAGCAGAGACTCTGCATTAGTTCACACACCACACTGGGCTTGTGCTGATAAATGTTGAACAAGCTTCACAGTTTACATTTGTGCTCAGTGATGTGGTTTGTATTTGTAGTTTTCCTACAGTTGATACAGTTGACATCAATAATAATTCTGTCCAACAGAACGTTTAAAGGCAGGGGTTAATGCATAATGCAACCTCATAGAAGTAATCCAAATCAAATTCTAAGTCTAATTATTGGCTTGTAGACTTTTTACAACCCAATCTCACAAAAATGATGTTCAACATGTAAGTAAGTTATGCAGCCAATTACATTTTTGTATAATATAAAGCTCCCCATCGTACTTTAGGCTCCAGGCATTGTGTCTGCCTTAATTTTTCTTGCAAGCAAAAGTACATTTTCCAAGTTCCTTTGCCTTTTCTAAGTAGAGAGGACGTAGGTGCGGTGGATCTGACGTTGCCTGCAGTAACAGCAGATATAATCAGCAGTTCTTTAGGTATAGCCAGTAAAAGTGCTTTGGCCAGGACTGGCATAAGACTTGGATTTGGTCAAAACATTTAGAGAAAATAATAATATCAGTAATTTGTACACTAAACTGGCTGCTTTCACAGCATAACATTTTACATTACATAGATTAAAGAGATCATAATGCAGTAATACAATGTAAGTACTTAAATTCTAACCATATAAATGTTCAGCAAACAAGGGGCAGGAATTGTCTGCATTTTATTGTGATGACTCACATTTGTACTTCCAAACATTTGCAGCTACTACTGGTGTTATTGTATTAATACAACATTATTACTTCTTTATCAGTAAGTATTGCTCAGTTATTACCAATGTACTAATGACATGTCCAATTCACATTCTTGGAAGTAAAAGTGATTATTATTGTATAATTCTGCTGCAATTCATTTCCCCTTGTAATCCATACATTACTAAAGTTAAAGGTCAAAGGTTAACTTGCTTTATTATCCCCATATATAAGTTTGGTATCTGCATTTTACCCATGCTAATACACACAGCACATAGCATTAGCAATTAACTTAGTAAATAACATGTTTGGAGCATTGAGTTGCCATTGAAGGTGATTGGAGACCAACTGCACATCTATATCAGTACCATGGACAGCGGCACCAACAGGCAACTTAACCTACAGTATATGTATCAGTTTTCAATGGCAGGGAGAACCAGAAAAAACTCAAACTCAACAGAGAGAGACCATCTGGGAATTGAACAGAGTACGGTCTAACATGGTCTATTCCATTATTACCTCTTTATTATAAAACTGTTACTACACCATGCTATTACCAAATTGTAATGTAAAGTTCTAATGAAAACAAGCTGATAGTTGATGGATCTTCACATTTTTGGGGGAATATATGTTCACATTCAGGGACAATATTAATATAGATCATTACTGACATACATATTATGTTAAAAAATTAAATGAAAAATATTTTGTTTGTCACAGACCTGCAGTTCACGGATTGTTTCAAAAGCAACACAAAGATAAATGTGAAACAGAGGTGCTGGGGTTTCATTTCCAGGAGGGAGAAATTGGCTTTTTATTGAAGCACGACTTTGGCATCAGGAGGACTTTATACCCTCAGAGGTCTCTGTCACTACTAAAACAAACAACTGTGGTTTGTGAGGAAGCTGAATTTGATGTGTTGTATTTCTATAAGGCAGCATCCGAAGCACAATAAAATACATAAAGGGTTTCCTATAGCAGTCAGGTACAATGAAAGACTATAAAAGTATAAAGCAGAACATTCATAATAGACCCAGCTTTTAAAAAAACCCTAAAACATAGAGTGAACCTGCGAAAAAGTGATGAGACAAAGATTTACAAGGTGGAGGGCCGTCCAAACAGAGCCATGGCTGCCTCGTAGGAAAATGCTGCGTGCTCATTTCTGAGCTTTAATCCCGTTAGCGGCCAGAGCCGACTTTCATTACAGGGACATTATCAGCCTCTCCACACGTATGCCAAAAGAAATATGTGCAGAAACAAGAATCCTATTCATCAGCCCACGAACGCACGCCGCTGCCTCGCTTCACCTCCGCCTCGTCACGTTTTGTGGAGGCAAACAGTAGACTGACACTGCAGTTATTCTGATTTATCTCTCAAAGCGAGTAAAGGTTCTTAAAGAGACAAAAACTCATTCTGTGCCATGGTATAGACTGGAGAGGGCAGCTTTAGTGTGAATTGTGTGGGTATTGAGTAGAGAGGATTTGCCTGAATGTGAAATGTGGCTGCTTCACACCTAGCGTGAGGTGTGTGACAGTAAGAATATGGAACGTGGAGTGTGTACAAAGAAAACAAATGTATCTTTCAGAAAAATATTTAGTAACAACTATTCTCTTCTATCAAATAAATCCTCCCATATTTTTCCTCACAATTTCCTTCCTTCCACATTTCTATTGCATACATAAAAGCTTTAAATTACTGTATATTCTTACTTTTTCATTATAAAATGTAAATACCTCTTCATCTCAAAAGCCTCCTTGCTCTTAATTAAGACTTTTACACAAAACACACAATTCCATATTATTGTGCATGAGGTGTGAGAATAAAAGAAACATCCTAAGAACATATGTTTGCTTAATTCTAACATGAACATTTGTTTTTGTGCTAAACAGAGACATTTGGAGTGAAGATTTAGCTGTTAATTTCTTTTATTTATATTTGTTCATTTTTATGTCAACTATTATCACATAACACTAATATATATCATTTCAACTGAGTCATGGTAGATTTTATGTACTCTACCCATGTCGATGAACAGCATTGTGTGTAGTCTTTAAATAAACTGTATAGATATTAGAATGTAACATGGTTATACAAGTATAGTGTTTAAGAAGCCTCAGTACCAGAACAGAACGTATATTCTCATGGTGAAAAACTTCAGACACAAGCAAAAAGATGGTAGTGCAGTTTGACAGAGTGTGACAAAGTTCATCAACAAATGCTAAATACAACAGACAGATACCTGTGGTTTTATTTAGTGCTGTGGACTGTTACTGTGTGGAGTATGACTGTATAACTGTACAATACTATAGTCAATGATTTAAGATTCTGTTCATATACATGTACATCTTTATTTCTCAGTCTCTTTTTTTTTTCAGAAACTACAATAAAATGCAGGAAATATGTGCCAAGTGTTAAAATCACACAAACAAATCTGAACTAATTGGATTTTCCATAACGTCGGTGCTTCATGTGACCTGTTGTCTCGCAATGAAAAGTGGGACGTGTGTTGAATAAAACATTGTGTAGAACACCAGAAAATGAAAGCAGCTGGAAAAATAAATAAACAAACAAACAAATAAATAAATAAATAAATACATGTTCAAGACATGTTTTAAAGGGTGGACACGCTGACTATCAGTCATCTTGGTCTGTAGAAACCGTTTTGCTCCTCATTATAACATCGCTCATGGTACTGTACTCCTTTGGTTACTGTAATACGATTGTCAGGAAATGAAGCTATCACCAGACCACGCCTACTACGAAGCCTCGGGTCAGACTTTAATTGTGTGTACACTGACACACAAAGAAACAGTAGCACAAGCAGCTGAACACAACATGAATTCCAGAGTCTTAAAGAGGCTTACACAGAAACCTAAAGGATATATGTACCCAGTATAACAGACAGCTAACAAAAGGACCTATGTCAGCAGAAACTGAGAGGACTTTGGATGCGAGTGTCACGACAACCATCCCACAAAAACATACACATGGGGACACCCTCAAATCACTATTAAAACATTAGGTGCACATGTCTACTAAAAGAATAACATCAGTTACATACAGTATCAGAAGAAAACATGTTTTTGACATGTACAAAGAGGGTCCACACACTGTGGGATATTTAATTTGAGGTGTATTATTATTAATATTAGTACATAAATACTATACACTACATGCATACAAACAATCACTATAAATCTACACTTTCGCTGATTATTATTCCATCAAAACAATGTTAAGACACAATGTTCTGTGTTCCAGTGTTTCTGAAAGTTTTTCTACATTTTCATTTGCATCTTTGATATAATTTTTGTTAAGTGTCTTTTACATAATTTTGTCCATTTATGTAGTTTTTATCAATGTATTCCAGTCTGTGGCCTCTGTATATAAACTACTTCAGAAAACATAGTTTTGTTTTTTATTTTTACTTTTAATTATGAAAATTCATTCACATTTGATATTATTGTTGTATATTTTACCAAATGGTATTGCCATGAACGATGAATTCCCAGTAAGCGCTGGTCATAAGACCATGTTGATTAACCCATGAAGACCCAGTGGTACCTCTGTGGCAGCCCCTAAATATATTGTTCTCTCTATTTAACCTTTCTTAAGTGATTTATCACCATTTATTACAGTATTACCTTCTGTGTTTTGTGCTTTTTCAGTGAAAATCATGTATTTTCCTATATTAGATTTACTGATCATGTATTTGTTCATAAAAGCTCACATTAAAGTTGAGGGTTATTACGTCAGAAACAGAGAAAACTTAAGAAAAAGTGACTTTTACAGCAAAGATATCATTAACTGAACATAAACCCAGTGTGTCCATCCACTGGCACTGATCCAACTCCATGGGTTTTACTGGTGAATCAA
>JAPQRQ010000007.1:29421231-29432848 GCA_037367365.1 Apogon talboti
AATTGCTTATATTGGAAACATCATGATGCAACAGTTTTTTCAGATGCATTCTTAAACACTTTTATGGAATGTCATTTTCAGTGGACAGTTGTGTTTTTTTTTTTGTTTTTTTTTTTTAAATAAAGCTGTGAATTTCTTGTCCTCACACGTGGACAGAGGGTCCTAGGAGGTTAATGTCATAAGCATGCCCAGTACAGGTACACTATAAGTTTATGGGATGGATTACAGTGATTGCTCAGTGGAACTGATGGATGACGGAGTGCTTTAAAAACAAAAGAATCTTAAATCCATTCTGTGTACTTCACTACTAACCAGCAAACTGAGGCCACTGCAGCGGGAATGTGGTCCCTACTGTTGAACAGCAGAGAGAATATTAACTATTGAAGTGATCTGAGATGAAAGAATGGAGTGCTGACAACAGACTCCATTTGTTTGTCAAATTTTAACCCAGAATTAAAGATGACAGACTTCTTCCATGGAGCTTTACATCTGATGACAGAGGAATGAGGACATTGATTGTGGTGGTGGAGATGTCTGCAAGGTTTTTGGCAGACGCGGATTTCACAATTCAATAAGGAAATGCTGTTTGGTTTTGAGTGATGACAATCCGAGTGCAGACTGTGACCTCTGAAGACGGAGCACAAGCAGACTTCAAGTGTCACTGCAGCCAAAAATGTTGGGGCATCAGGGGCTAACGGCACCTAGACACATATTGATTTTGATGTGGGTCCAGTGTGGTGTTGGACTCCACGGTCATTTCTGTCTGTGCTGCTGTTTGGTTACTGCGCTGCACGCTCCAAAACAAGTTAGAGCAAAAGGAAAAGGTTGGGACAAAGCTGTTCACAAAACTACAAGCAAAGATTAACTCTGCACTTTTCACTCTTTACCAAATAGCAAATCAGTCCATGAAATGACACACAGATATGTTGAAACATGCAAAAATATAAATGCTAAAAGTTTAAAGTGGGTGAATTTCATCTGGCAGCACTGAAGTACTGAATACATGATTTTACACAGCAATTTCTGACACATGCTGTATATTAATGCATTGTTACAATAGCTAATGGTACAATTGCTGATATAAAATAATGATGTTTGTGTTAATCCAGTATTTAACAGAAACACTGTTTGGTAAAAAAAAAAAATAACCTGTCACTTCCTTGACAGATGTTTCCACAAATAGAGGTGTCACCTGTACCTGATAACCTTTACTTCTCTGAAAACTCTACCACCTTGTTGTTTTATCAGATCTTTGTGTTGCAAGAGATCTCCTCCTTATACGTTTCAGAGTGTTTCGTTTTTAAACGGTTGGATAGGCTCCTTTTGTCACTGCCTGTGGGCAGTCTCTTATCACAAATAATGCATTTCTGTATTTGTATCTCCGGTTGTAAAGTTGCACCACACCATGCTGTATTACAAGTTCATGTACTTGGCAGCCAACAGTCTTTTGTTGTGAAAACAGAAAAACAATAATGAGTTATTTCCCACTCAACAGTTGGTAACAGGGAAACAAAACAACAACACATTTTTGTATCATTCTTGCATTGTGTGTGTTTCTAGGTGGTCGTAGACTCATTTTCCAGTTTTGGTTTTCTCATTTCAAAAGAAAAATGCACAGGCCACCAACGACATGGACCATTTCCATTCTGCTATTACCTGACAAGTCTGGCATTGTAGTTTTGATGCAAACGTGTGTGAAGTTACATATTTTCGTACATCTTACAGGTTTCCACATTCAGATTATAAATCATGCCAGGGCACATTTTTTTCATTAACATCAGGTTAGATCAGAAATCAAATGGCCATCTACTCGTACACATAGTAGTTAATGGATCCTGCGACACTACAGTAGATCCCACCTACAATACAATAAATTAATTCAAGTTCACTCTGTGATCAGCAACAGACTTCCTCTATAAATAGAAATGACCCATTCCTAAGTAATAAAAACAGAATCCTCATTTTCTTGTGATTGATGAAAGCAGAATTATGATTATACTGCATTCCTGCAATTAGTCCTTCCTAAATCCCCCTACATCTTACACACTGGACCTCTAAACCAGCAACACAAGGAAAGCTAGTATTTGTTTGTTTCAGTTTTATGAATTAAATATTTACTGTGGGATTATGAGCTGTAGAAAAAGCTGCAGCTGTTTACACCACTAATGCATGATAGAATAAAAGTACATGAAAAGGGACTTTTATTACCACTAACCACTGCTTAAAGCCAACCATTAGGAAGTAAACAGCAAGATCCTGTTTGATATGAATATTTAATATGAGAAAAACAAAAACCAAAGAAGAAAAAGTTGGAAGTAAAGATTTAAATTCGGCTGCTGTGTATTTGTTTTGGATTTGCAGTGCATATTGTGTTTGTGTTTTTTGTGTCGGTATCGGGACCTCGGAGAGGGTGAAGAGCCTCTTCCATCTCCGTCCTGTCTTCTCCATAAATAGCTTTATCTTGCCCTGCCACTGAGCAATACTGACAGGCCGCATTAGCAACCTGGAACTGATTTCACTTAAGAGTTTGAATCCTTTGAGGAATTGATTTGTCTTGTAGAGGGGAACAAAAGCCAACACAAAGGTCCACGTGAAGGTTAGGAAGCACATTGCACAGGATGGAGACAGACAGCTACGCAGAGAGACAGACAGTTCCTCCAGGGAGCTGATGGCATTTTGATTACATAAATAGAGCAAATAGATTCAATAATGAGCCCGGCTGCATCAGTACACATGGAGAGGTTTGAGCCAAAGGGAATCTGTGATGTGAGATATCTTTACATAGATCCTCAGGGGCCGCATTGTAAACATGTGATTTAATGTCCTGTGAAGTGAGGCAGTCTGTTCTGGAATAATCAGCACCGCAGCACATGTACCAAAACTGACGAGCTCATCATACATGCAGGTTTCATACCAGGCATGTATCTGTGTCTTTATCACATTTATACATTTATATGTAATGGTATTTTAGTGGGCTATGGTTCGGTTTTAAACCTGAAAAGTCACATGTTGTCTTTTTCAATATTTGTTTTTGCTTTGCTTTTGTTCATGACTTTTTCACATAGTAACAAATGTAATAAAGAAAAGCAAACACCGAATTAAATGTCAATTCAGGTGGTATTTTGCAGTGTCTAATTGTGGAAATGTATTCATAATTAAGTTTTCATTAGAGCCGTTTAAATCTACAGAAGGAGCACTCTGCCATGTTTGCAGAGTACAAACAGGAAAATCTTGTTAGTGTGACTTCTTTCTTTTTCTTTAGTACAGCACATAAAATTCACATTTAGGTGCTTAACCATAACAAACTATGTCTATGTGTTGACAAGAGTTAATGTCCCCTTATGTGCAATGCCAGACTTTGCAAAGCAAACACGGTCTTAAACAATTAAATGTTTTTTTGTTTGTTTTTTTTTTCTGGCGAGAGGGTGAGGAGGGTATTCAGCAAAACTGCAATCTACAACTTAAACACTAAATGTCTCTATTTTTCACACACTGAACCTTTGAGATGAGGTACTTCATACTTCAACAGAGAGACATTTTTAAAAATAGATCCAGAATCCAGTTTGATTCAGTTGACATCTATGTGTGAACTTACATTTTGATGTATAATTTTATATACAGCGGTCTAAGAATACTAAAGCACTGCCTATGCATTTGAGAAAACCAGAAATACTGCAAAGAAATACAGAAAAAAAAAACTGCAATGAAAAAGGCAGAACCACCAGCGTTCACCCAACCTTCGCCACATTGGTAGCTGGGATAGATTCCAGCATCCCTTCCACCCTCCAGAGGAGTGATCAATTCAGTGAATGAATGAGGGAATGAATACAGAAAGAACTGTCACTCAAGAAGCAACAGTAAACAAAATATAGAAATGTTGTGAGTAAAACTGTTTTATATAGCACTTTTCTAACGCAAGGTTACAATGACAGGAAAATAAGGAGAAAAAAGTGAAATAAAAACAAAAAGTAATATTTATGGAGAATAGAAATAATAGAAGAAAGTTAAAGGAAGGATCCAAGTTGTTGTTTATCGTCATAAAACTGATTGAAATTGTAGAAAATACATAAAGTGAAAGAAAATATTAAACCAAGGGTTGTTCACAGTGATAAACCCTAAATACGTACTGTGGGTGATAACGAGAGCGTTATGATCTGAAAGTGGGTTTTCAGATGACTGATCCCAAAATGAAGTCTAATGTCCTTTATGTGTGAAATAATCAATTCACACAATCTGTTCAACCATTAGAAGATAATTGTGTGCTGCTATAGATCCTTAACTCCAATACTAAGAGGTTGATGAAGTAATTAGTCCAGGTCCTTTAAAGTGTTACCATATCTGAAGTAGTGCAGTATGTGACACATGCAGCCAGAATTAAAATGTGTTCTGTGTTCGAAGCAGAATATAAATGCATATGTGAAGTTATGCAAAATTTGATAGTCCATTATAAGTCTATCTTAGTATTCTATTTTATTTTTTACTTACCTACTCCATGTTCTGTGTATGCACCAAACCACTGAAGCAAATTCCTGGTAATGTGAACCCTGTTTACTTCCATGGTAATAAACATGATTCTGATTCGGATGTATGTAAACAGTGTACTACATGAAGTGTACTGACAGAAGTACTCAGTTTAAGACACAGTGCATGAATATTTGAAGCAGATTTTAAATGCACACCACAGTATGTGTGAAGACTTCAGCTGAGCGTGGTGTTCGGGGGCTGGTGTATCAGATGGTCCTGTTGGGGTTGAGTTACAGCCCTGAGGTTGATCTGGGACTTCAAGAACGGGAATTGATTTGTTTGTCAAAGAGGGTGGATAATTCTGATGAGGTATTGATTGGAGTAAATCAGAACATAAGTCACCTTGGTTAAGAGCAGCAGGGCTCAGTGTATAGATTATATGATGTATATATGATTGCTGAACCTTAAAACAAGGCATTGAAAAATGACCGCTTTGCTGACTGGCTTTTTAAAGGCATCATTCACCCAGGGATTTTATTGACAAGCTCATGGGAACACAATTGCTGAACACCAACAAAAAAAAGGGCCGAAGGTTTGTATTTTATTTTCCCGAATGATTTCTTGCTGAAATTCAGCATTTGTGGCAGTGCGGCATTAAAGCGAAGCAGCGGCTGTGGTTCCAAATAGGGCAGGGAGTACTGTGCAATCAGCATAGTGTGAGTCGGCTGTGAACGCCAGCGGCTCGTGAAGGATGCTTATTGTTTGAGAGACGGATAGAAAAAGGCTGAAAGACGGAGACGAGTGTGAGAGAACAAGACAAAAAAAAAGTTAAAGAGGAGTTCAAAAAGGCGGAAAATAAAGAGCCGGAAACTTGAAAGCAGCGATGAAATAAAGAACCAGATACAAAGAGGAGAAAAACAAAAGGCCAGGGCGAGACAAAAACTGGAGGATGAGAGAAAGTGAGAAGATTAGACAAGATGACGGAGAGTACAGTGAAATAGGAGAATGGAGGACGGATACTGAATAAGGCAGAAAAAAAAGGACGGATCTAATCAATGTCATTTGGAGGAGCTGACTGGCCTGGTGGAGTGTGTGTGGGGTTGGGGGTTTGTGAGGACAGAATCCGAACACCCCATGTGCACTCTCAGCTTCATCTCCCACTCTCCACATTGCAGAGACAGAAGGTGCCAAAACATGATTTATCAAAGGATTGTGTCGGTCCGGGACCAGCCTGTTGAGCTTCTGCTGTACTGCTGCCGGTCGTGTTGAAGTGGATTGAAGCTGACTCGGAGCTCAGGGGCCAGTTTCACAAAGATGGACTCTGACGACGGCGTGGATCAGGCAGCGTCTGATAGATGTCTGACGGCCACATTAACCAAATGCAACCCCACTTCTGCTGTTAAACTCCAGTTGAGATTTACTAATGATGCACTGTGAGAAGTTAGTATTAGAAAGGTATTGGCAAAGCTGTTTGTGCACACGTTCCTTTGTTCGACGTTTGGGAGTGAATTTCAACTGATCATAGAAATGGTTGAAGAAAATCTGTAACAATCTATTTACTGCCAGTTGTATCTTAAGTTGACATCAAAAAAGACTCTGTTTTGCAGCTGTGATAGTTATATTAGGAAGATAGTGTATAGATAACAGATTTTTCTCCCTTTGTCTGGATGTATTTCTGTGGCGTTCCTAGTACATTAAGTATGGCATAAGGAACAGTGAGCCTCTCAAAGCAAAGTGAACCCTGAGAAGATCTGAGTCGCTCTGAAGGGGTTCATTTCACCATAATGACCATCCTGTGCATTGTCCTGCATATTGCAAAGCTACTCACTAAACTAGCTAATAATTTAACAACAAATAATGATATGACAATGATGTTATTGAGTTTTGGGACTATGATGAGATCTTGCCCCATAGCAACAGTGTGTTCTCCACATACACAACTGAGTGTTTAGCAAAGCCACAGAACCATCACATAATTTGTGATGAAACTGTGACAAGGAGCCACACAAAACCCACTTCACTAAAGCTTATGCAGAAAGGGAAATAGTCACATATTAAGTCACATTTAACCCTTAAAGACCCAAACATCCACCACTGACCAAAACCATACTGATTTAATGTTTAATACCTGCTGATCCACTAATCCTATCAATACATGTCAATAATTGGTGTAAAATACAGTTTGTCATGTTTTCATGGTCATCAGATATGACCCATTTGGATGTTCACAGGCTCTGTAGTTACCATGGAAACACTGTCAACTTCTACAACATGGATCCCATGGAGTTGGATCAATGACAGTGGATGGACACATTTGGTTTATGTTCAATTAATGATATATTTGACTGAAAAAGTCACTATTTCTTCAGTTTTTTGTTTTTTTTTTTGGTTTGTTTCTGATATAATAACCTTTGAATTTACTCTGAGCTTTGATGAACATCTACACAATCAGTGAATTAGATATAGGACAATACATGAATTACACTGAAATAGAGGATAATATTATAATAAATGGTGATAAATCACTTAAGAAAGTTTGGGAACTGATACAAAAGTAGCACTGGGTCTGAATGGGTTAATATATCACTCATAAGTATTGATGAAAAAACTATTTGGAATATTATGAACCAATGTATAATAATCACTGTCAGAGTTCACCGTGTGTTTTCCAGTGGGAGGCATCATTATGTCCAACTATATCAGACTATGGACTGGAGTTGTATGTCATTTTAAATGATTATTTATTAGCGGTAGCATTCATTTCTTATCAGTGGTAGGAATTATCATTGTAAAAAAATACTATGTGCAACCAGTATTTAAAGTAATTTATCGTTCAGTACAGAATAGATCCTGGATTTGTGCTGTATACGGTCACATTTCACTATTGTAGGAATTCATGAGAAAACACATAACCATGTGTGAAACTGCAGTAAGCTTATTCACACAGAGAGGAGCTCATCAAAAATAAACCCTGTTTATTTATGTGTGAATATAAATGTGCATTCATGCCTGTGGTTTTGTGTTTGTGTGTATATGTATGTTTTGCACTCCAGCTCTTTTTTTTTTTTTTTTTTTTCACGTTTGGTGGCTTTTACATGAAAGAGGAAATCACTGCTGCTTTCCAGACATGGTTCTTCTCCCTGAGCCGTGGAGAAAATTAAATGAGTCGGGATGTAAAATTTATTCATTATTTGATTTCCATCTCCTGACGGCAGCCGGAAACCGAATCCCCCCCGCTATAACTGGCTCAGCACAAGTGCCGGTGGCGTATGGCTATAAGTGCACAATAACACCGGCATATCATTTTAATGCAGATGTTCTCGGGCAGAAGAGCGTTTCAGGTTTGGTTAGACAAAGACTGTATTGTCATCCAGAATGGAAGAACCTCTTTATTGTTTCTTTTCTTCCTTCCAGTGTGCATTTCAGCTCCACAATGCACCTGTTTATTGAGTGTACGGCGGTGGAGTATGAGCGGGCGTTTGCAGCGGCTCAGTGGTAATCTCCTCTTCTTTGAATACGTATGTTTATTTGCACAGATGTGTGTAATAGGACGCTTTGTTCCTGTGTGTTTATGTGTGGCTCATTGCTAACCGGAGGGCGGAATTAGCCACAGGGCTCCGGAGCCTGAATTGCAGACAGCAGCACTATGCGAACTAATATTGACTGTATGAGTGATGGTCATATTTACCTGTTGAATGGATGGCTGCTTTGACTAATGACTGCCTGATTTTTCATTTTCTTAACTCCCCCGATTTTGCGAGGATGGTTGGCGTAAATTAAAAGATATGGAGGTGGAAGGAGGGGAGGAGGCGAGAGCGGAGATGAAAAATGGGTAATTATTAAAAACGTCCACAAATCCTCAGTGGGCATATTTCAAGTGTGCCCGGAGTGTTTGTCATTGCAAATAGTTGTGTTTTCAAGGGGAGGGTGTGGGAAGGAGAAATCCTCCTTTTCATTCTTGGTGACATGCTCAGTTTTGCCACACCTGGCAGTTTAATCTCCAGCTTCCAGTCGGTTACTCCTCACATTGAAGCGTCCCTTTATTAGAGACAAACAAATGAGGTGGTGCTTTAATATCCAATGAAGTTGCATTTGATGTCTTTTTTTTCTCTCTTGTGTATAGAATCAGTCCAGATACTGATACTGGGGGATGTTTCACTGCGCTGAGCATCTGGAAACAATGTTGTCATTTCAGGAAATGGGACATAAATTCTTAGAGAGGAGTACAGTGTACGCCTATGAGAACCGGAGTTTTGTGCAAGCATCCCCAGCAGCTATTGGTGATATTACAACTCTAGGATACTTTTGTATTGGCTTCTTTTTGGCGCAGAGGTCTTCGCCCCTTTGGTTGAGACCATCTATAAAGTTTGTGTCTGTGATTGGATCTCAGCTGTGGCAGGCTGTGTATTTTACACCAAGGCCTGCAGTGGGTTTCTACCTGACTCAATCCACATTTTAATAGAAATACTGAACTATCGATACTAGACAAAAAATGCAATATAACAGGGTCTTGCATCACAGACAGGTATGTCACATAGGGAGAATGAATGCTGTTACTAAAGCAAGAAAGCCAGTAGACACAACTCAGCAGGTCTCCTTTCACTACAGCTGCACCGTGTACATCATCTCAAGCACAAGCATCACTTTTAACTAAATAAAATGATAAAAAAGTTAATGATTATACTCACCAAAAATACAGCTTGTTTTTAATACGTCTGTGACCAGATCCATTTGTTCTCCTCTTTCTGCCGTTGTGGTTTGGGAAAACAGCTATTAAATTCAAGCCAATAGGTATATTTTATCTTATGTAAGTCTCTACAGATGTGGTTTTGTTGTGATTAGTCGCTCTTTGACTGTCCAAAATGTTGACATTATTGAAAATCTGCTCCATCGACCTTGTGTGGCCAACATGAAACCTGATTGGTTAAAGTAACAGGTTCAGTGCCATTTTATGTGAAGCTCCAGAAGAGTGCACTGTTGATTGTGAAGGCCTGGAGGCAGATTTCTTTTCAACTAGTGAAGGCTGAAATGTGATTGGTCAAAATGTGATTGGACAAAATGTGATTGGACAAAATGTGATTGGTCAAAATGTGATTGGACAAAATGTGATTGGTCAAAATGTGATTGGACAAAATGTGATTGGACAAAATGTGATTGGACAAACACGCTAACATACACATACACTACAATAACCAAGGGAAAAGCTATGAAATAAAGACAAGAGACTATTGGGGATAATTTAATACAACGTCATGGAACGAATATGAAAATGCACAGTGTAAATGTAGGTCTGTGTTTCTGATTCTTACCACTGGATCTCAGACATTGACGTGTTGTGAACCAACTCAAGGTGGAGAATAATTCATTTTTCGTTCCAATCTTTGAACGATGAGCTCTGAATCAGCTCCTACTATTAGCACTCAGGTCTTAGCTCTTTTAAAGGCATGGCAATGTTTTTATTTATTTACACTCAAAAACATACAGAGCATACAGTAATTTGCATGTGAATGAGATTTACATAAAACCCCACTGAGACTGGAAAAGTGGTGTTCTCCAGACAACATATTACTGAAAAGAATCACAGTGGAGTTGTTTACAATTTGAATGCATCTATCAATAGCAGTAGAAAGACAGTTCAGTATGGTCCTTGACAATGCATCGTATAAGAACCCTCATCCATAATGAACAGTAATATGTACATATACGAAGCACTATCATTATACTAGAAGCCAGATTGAACTGTACCTCCCTGAAATATACTTTAGACTGTTCATGCAACCAAGACGATAAAGGAGGAAAGGAAAGAAAACCAAATGACTTTCATAATAGATTTTTAGGCTGGAATAACAATACTGTGTATGTATTATTGGACACAGCTTACATGTGCCATGATTAGTTCTTCTAAACTTTAACTGTTGTATCACTTGTGGCCTTGTTATGTACTATTTAATTTTCTTCCTCTTAACAAAAATGCCACAGTGTGAAAAAAAAAAAATAGAAAGTACTTACTGATCCAAGGTCAGCTTTTCTATTTCATCATCGTTTCATCATTGCCACACTGTGTGAGGTATTTTTTTTTGTATTATTTGATGCACAAAGATGTGTAATGTTCCTCTGCTGTTCCTCCAACCATCAAGGACGGACAACTAACATGGAAGCCACAGTGCGTACAAAGAACATTGATTGATCAGTAATCTCGGGTATCATCCAACCTCAACCTGTTGTTTAAAAAAAGAAAACTTGGAGAACATATTAGTGCATCATGTAATCATTACAAAGTTAGTTTTTCAACACCATTCCGTAGCATTCTAAGCTTCGTTCTGTTAATCATGATATGCTGTTTTGCACTTTTTACACTTCACAAATGTCTGATATGATATGAATCCATCAGTCCTCTGGTCCCAGCTGGCTCCATGTAATGAATCTGTCCTGTAGGGCTTTTGCTGATTGGTTCTCCTAAAACACATCTCCACCTCTGCTCTATCATCTCAATCCTTTTTTGTCACATTCCCGTTTGTCTGTGTCTTGTTCGCTCTGTTTCTTCAGCTCATCTCCTCTGGTTTTCAGCAGCAGGAGTGTATATTAAAAAAGCGAATGAATTTTGCTGCAGATTCATAATATTTCTACATGGCTCGGCTGTGTTGTTGCCCACCATAACAGGAACACAAGATAAGACTGTGGCCAAAAGTCACATGCTTGACATTTGGTGCAATTAAATGCACAATAAAGGATTCATGTGATGATTTGGGGAGTGCTGAACTGACCTTTTTCTCTTTTTTTTTATTTTTTGGAATAAAAATGTCTTCATACTTAAGAAGGCGGTGGCAAGTGACCTTTTTTAACCCATAAAGATCCAGTGCTACTTTTGTGTCAGTTCTCAAATGAATTTTTCTCTATATTTAATGTTTCTTAAGTGATTTAACACCATTTATTATATAATTACTCTGAGTATTTTGTATTTTTCACAGTAAATCATGTATTTTTTCATTTTCATTTTCATATTTCATTTAGATGTTCCTGAAAACCCAGTAAATTCAAAGGTTAATATAAGTTGAGGGTTATTAAATCAGAAACACAGAAAACTGAAGAAAAAGTGACTTTTTCAGTCCAATCTGTCATTAACTGAACATAAACCCAGTGTGTCCATCCACTG
>JAPQRQ010000007.1:29467032-29487464 GCA_037367365.1 Apogon talboti
ACACACACACACACACATGGTCTATATAAAGTATTCTGCATTACGCTCCTAAAAAATTTAAACGATACACTCCCCTCCAGATGTTACAGCTGTGATGTGTGTTACTGTCTGAGTAAAATGGAAATAAGTGAAGATAGTATAAAGCGAACAGATAGGTTGGATCGGTTGTTCGCCTCCTCGCTGTACCAAAAAAAGTGTCTTCATTTGGCTGAGAGTGGTAGCCTTGTATCTCAGCTTCCCCGAGCACCATCCTTCAGATCTCAATTTTCAAGATTTGTGAGCCAGAAAGGGAAAGAAAGAGGGGGAGAGGAGATAATCAGAACGAGAGAGGCAGTGAAACAGAGAGGGAGACATGGAGGATGATGGGAAAGGAATAAGTGGGACATGCAAGAGGGTATTGTAGTTAGATGAGGAAGAGTCTGATAGAGTACACTTGGTGATAATTTGTGAACTGGAGAGATGTAAGAGAGAGACTGATAAGAGCTGAAAAAACATCCATTCAGTGAAGTTCTCTGCAAGTGTGTTACTTATTATCTAACATGACTGAACATGAGCCATTCATTTTGGTGTAAATGTCATCCTGTGTACAAGGGATCGCTCAGATTCTCAACTGAAATCAAGAGCTTTGGCAGATCCATACTGTATTAGAATAAGACCAAATTTTATTACCTTTACTTTTGTGTGTTTTCTGTTTTCAGGCTACCTTCAGTGTATAATTACTATTAGTTTTACATTTATTTTGAGAAATCGAGAACATTTTGAGCTTTTAACTTTTGTATATTTTATTGGGTCTTTTCATATACACTTTTGAATGTTTTTCTCATCCACAGCTACACTGATTTTTCTGCATTCCTTTTTATATTTGCTTCATCTCTGTTACCTTTACACATTAAATACTAAAGAGAATTCATCTTCAATTCCTGCTTCAATAGACCTTTGAATGTTAAACAATGTAACAAAAAAATAACAGTGATAGACTCATAAGTGGAAATATAGCTGTAAATATAGACTGTATTGTGTGTGAAAGGAAATTAGGAGAGTGGCTCATTTCCAATAAGATAGTATTTACCGCCTGACTTCTATTGTTTAATCATACGAAGTAGGAATTCAGGTGGGTAAGAAAAAAGAAAAGCATGTATTACTTAAAATTGCCATTTGAAATGCATGTGACAGAAATAACAGAAATGTACAGTAAACTGAGTGGTACCACTACTGTTAAAACTGTCCATAGACCTTAATAAGTAAACTGTTCAATCAAACTTAAGTGTAAATGTGAGAGTGAATGGTATCTGCCAACTCCGAGGTCCAAAGTGTACCCTGTTCTTCTTGGTCCTTCTGCTCAGTTCAACTGGACTGGTTTAGGTCTTTTGAAAACATTTCGTCTCTCATCCAAGAGACTTCTCCAGTTCTCCTTCAGACTTCTTCAGGTGTACCCTGCCTTCGCCCTCTACGCAGTTTAGAAAATGAATGACTGCACATGTCTCCATCATTGTTTCTTGATTTTTTTTTTCCATGGTCCAAACTTATTTACTTTGGGTAAAAATGCTTCAAACAGCTCAGAATGAGCTAATTAACTACATGGCTCATTTGGTAACAAGGAGGAACAGTCCTCTGGGCACAGCAGTGTACACATTCTGGGCAGAGAAGACAGATATTTTGGGAGAGTAGTTAAAAAAAGACATGTTGCTATCATCTTCAATGACCAGGTTCCCATGGATGTCAATTTTCAGGGCAATCAGAAGTCTATATACATCCTTAGACATCATCATCATCATAAATATATAGGACTTCATTAACCCTCAAAGACCTAAACTGATCATAGCAACCAAAGGCATCTAGTGATCTAAATGTTTAATAACTTCGAACCACTAATCTTATCAAAACATTTAAATAATTCACATAAAAAGCAGTTTATCAGCTCTTCATCATTTTTCATTTTGAACCATTTGCATTTTCAGAGGCTCCATTGTAAACATGCAGACACAGTTATATCCTACAATGCTGATTTGCTACTAGCAGAATGAGGAGTCTTCAAAACAACGATATAGAGGGATCTCTGTGAAATGAGGGTAAACACAGACTTTATTTAAGAAAAAACAAAACCATCTGGTTTGAATGTGTGGGTCACTCTCCATGGTGCTGACACATGTGTCACTCTCCATGGTGCTGAATTGTCTTCCATGCTGCCACTGTATCCCTGTCCATGGTCCTGAACTATTGAGCATGGGAGCTATTTACTCCCCCAATGCACAAGGCTTATTCTCCCATATGAGCTCTGAGTGTCTGTCATTTAGGGAGAGACAGGGGCTTTGTTCACATTTTGCTCATCATTCACCATGGAGCTCAAAGAACTCCACTCTATATACATATTTCCATTATGTAAAATCAGCAAAAGTCACAATGTCTCTTTTCCCTGTCATTCAGTTTTCAGAGTCGGCCGGAAACTGTATCCACAATATTAAGACTTGGTTAGAGCAAAAATATTCTTAAATTATATATAGACAAGATAAATATCCTTTTATTTGGCTGACCACATCATCCCACCATTTTTTGGCCAAAACCTGAATCAAATTTCCAGCTACTACTAGTTCAACTGGCAGATAAATTCTGTCAGTAGTTGTACTTTCTTCAAACCCCCTACCATATGGAAAAAGTTCTCTCTCCACCCTAGACTTATTCCGGCTTAATTATGCACTCACACCATCAAGACTGGACTATTGAAATTCCCTTCTCCTCAACATCTCCTGGATTATCATCTCCTCCATGGTCACTTCAGGACAACCCCCACCCCCCTCATATGTATCTTTGAACTCCTCACTCTTATGAAGCCACTAGACCTCTTAGATCATCCCACCATGGGTTTTTTCTGTGCCCTGTTCCTTAAAATGAAAAAAATAAAAATAAAAAAATCAAATAAATAAAAAAGACCTGGGGACAGAGCCTTTTCCTCTGCTTTAGAATGTCCTGGGGGCCAGTAGTCAGGCTATGTCTGGTGATGCTTAGGGGTTAAGAAGCTCCTGAATGTCCACTTTTATTTTCTGCTTTTTTGCTGCTTGTGCTTAATCTGTTTCACTTATTTTTAGCCTCTTTTTAATTTTGAGGAGATGGAAAAAAATTCAAAACTGTTGTGAACATCACTCTTTACTAAAATATGGATACAGCATATAGGTAATTTCAACATATACGTCTGTATATGTAAATCATTTTTGCTCAAGTACTACACAAATGATGTTTTTGCTTATATCAACCTTTAAAAAGTATTGGACAGCCTGTATATAAAAAGTAGGTGTATTACAGATATATAAAAAAAATATATATTTTTTTTGTGTTGCAACCTACATGTACCGTTCTGTGACACACCTATGGATCCAACCCAGTTTATGGCAATGAATATATCAAAATACATTGGAACAAAAAATACAGAGATGAAAATTATTGCAATACTTCAGTATGACTATGACTGTCATTTTCATATCAAACAGTACGTGTGGAGCTTCACACATATTCACACATTGAGCTGAAGGCCTGAGGCTTCACTGCTGTCTGTACTCACAGTCATACGCTCACATTATAAAACACTGTGAACCAAAGGTTTACCTTTGAACTTCACTTTGTGGGCTGACTTGTCTGTATGTGGGCATGTTCTTGCCCACTCATCACCTTTCACACATTTCCCTTTTCTCACTTCAAATTCAAATCACCTTTACAAAGTCTCCATGTGTTCTTATCTCCTTTGTACTTTTTTGGGACAACATTAAAGACTTTTTTTTCTCCTCTGACCTCAGTCAGTTGTGTTTTGTTATTTGTGTATTTGTTATGTCCATGTATACAGCAGTAGGTGTAGTACATTCATGACTGTGCATACCTTTGTACCCGTGGATGTGGTATTTGTGTGTCACAGCCTGAGGTGGGTGTAGTGGGAGGTTAGAGGTTAGATGCAGCCGGCTTTTCGAACCCCGGGGATCAACTTCGACAACAACAACCCCCATCTGTCTGTCCAACTCCAGCCTCCAGCTCAGACAGTGCCAAGCACAGAATCAGCAGGCTTTGCACAAACACACACAAACAGACACATGCACATAAGTCCTGCAGCTACAGCTGTGTGCAGCTACAGCTGTGTGCAGCACCGCGCTGCTGTCCAAGAAGCAGATGCACTCTGATCCCAATGTACCTGAGAGAAGAGGCTGTCAGGTTATAACACAGCCTCCAGCAGCCATGGTGGAGGTCCTGGTCTCTGGGGTAACAGTAACTGTGCAACCCAGTGGCCAGAAAATACATTCCCATATCACTAAGGGAGATGCTATTTGCACCCAGGTGTTGCACAGGCCTACTGTTGTACAGAGTAAAGCCTTATGGCAGAACATCTTTAGTTAATATCAGTGAAAGACTCCATTTTAATGAAACATTTCTTAAAAACTAACTAGTTGTGTTAGCAGTTAAAACTGACCAAGCAGTGTTGACGTCTAAACTTAAAATAACGGACTGAAAATGGGTAATATAAAAAAAAAGAAGGAAAAGCCTTATGGCAGAAAAGTTTACTTACATACATACATATATTTTGTGAAAGGGTTTATTTCAGCACAAACCATGATCAGCCCTCTAATCTAACCTAAACACCACCATAAATTATGACACTAAGTTATCCTGTGAATTTATCGTCTGTCTGTCTTATAATACATATATTTATTAAAAATCAATCAGTAACTTCAGGTAGTGCAGCATAAACTGATGTGACACCCAAACGCCTTATGACCCTAACCCTACTGAGATCATGTCCCACATTTTGACTTTCTCTGGTTTTCAAAAGTCAACACTGTAGGCCAGCCGTTTTTCCAATATCTGTTCTTTTTTTTATCTAGTGGTCGTCAGAAAGCAGGAAAAGCTGTCATCACAAGGCCGTGTTGATGTCAATCAAACTGCTCACATGTGGATCTAGTGCAGGTTAACCTCCCAAAAGGGAAAACTGAGTCACCACAAATTCACAAGCTCAGCAGATTTAGAACATGATGGAAACTACCACAAGAAGAAAATCCAGCTATGACAAAGAAGCAGTGAGGTCAGTGACAGCTTATTCTCAGACAGGACTTGCATTGCTAAACATTTATCATTGATCTAACTGTATGTAATTTAATCTTATGTGTTTTCCAATTTTATATGCATTTATTGTCTTAACTATTCAATTCATAGCAGTTACTATATGTTAGTTTTATTATAGGACCATGTGTCCCAGGATATCTTTTACTTTTTCTTGTTTTTTAGAAGTGGCAATAAAGTTACTTGAACTTGAATGGACATTATAACAGAATTTATAATATTATTATATATCTCCAACAGTGTTTGCACAAATAGAGTTGGGCTGTCAGGCTCTGGTCACCGTTTGCTTCTTTGCATCAAAAAGGGCTTTTTTTTTTCAATGTGTTCCACCCATGCTGGACATGTTGGACCATTTCCCGCGTTGATTCCTTCTTAAAAAGGTTGGCCTTTTGTTATCAGTTCACATCCAAAAACCTGTTCACATCCAAGTCTTTGATAATACTTAAAAGTAGACACACTGAAAAAAAATGTTGGCTAGTTGGCTTATGTCCAACTTAGAGAACTGACTGTAAGTAGAAAAGAGGCAGAAAGTCCCAAAGTGCAGTAAAAATCTCAGCTGAGACTAAATTCTAAATGCACTGCGTAGTCAAAAGAAGAGTGATAAAAAATAATAATAAAGCATATCTCATGTCACTGTCATGCAAAACTATACATTCATAATAAGTCCATATTCAACATGATGATTTATACGACCTACTCAGAATATTGTCATATTCAGAATAACACTCATGTTTAGTGAACTGAGGTATTATCTTTACCCTCAAATGTATGTTTAGTTGCTGACTATATTGTTACACATATTTATTTCATTACCATTGCAATGTATCTAAGACCAAAGTCAGAAATGCAAACAGACCAAAAAGGTCCAGCCCAAACTGTCTTTTGTATTTTGTATATTTTAGTTGTGCAGTCATGGAGATTTAAACAGAACAATGGCTTTTTTTTGGTTTGTTTTTTTAACCTGAGTATGACACATAAGTTCATCCACAGCACACCCCAAAGCAGTACACATGAATACCTGCAGAAAACAGCACATCATGGGTCTGACATGCTCTATCATGATGTGTCCTGGCTGAATGAGCAGAGCCACCAGAGGCCTTTTCCAGGCCTTCCTCTGGTGTGTTACAACTGTTTCCAAATGACAGCTGCTCAATTTTATTTATTTATTTTTTTGTAAAGTAATTTCTGGTCCAGTTGCATGGCGTTGAGCAAAGACTTGGAGGTACAAGACAGATGTGGGAATGACTAAAAACAGCTATGAATGCCTGAAGCTGTGTCATATATCATCAGATTGTGTAATAATGTCTGCATGTGGTTATGTATTATTGTTCTTCTCTGTAGTTTAGCAAGGCTGGTTGAGATTAAGGGATAAATGCCACGAGGAAAAAAAATAACAAGTGAAAAGCAGTGAAAGGTTTGAAAGAATTTAGCATTACTGTATGTAAATCAGACCACAACCCTTTTGTTTCCTATTATGCTACAAGTCAGTTTGACATATTTCCGCTTTTTAATTCAATAAAATATTTTTATTCTCTGAATTTTCCTTACAAATCAGGGCAGAAAGTGTTGACTCACTGCTGTGTTGTAGCTCTGTCAACTCTGAGCCAAAATAACCTCCTACATCACTGTGCACAAATGTATTATCCAAAGACAAAACTAAAATAAACATGGTCTGACATAGACAATTAGAACCGGTAAAGAATGCAGGTCAGTTTAATTTACAACATAATTGTTCCAACAGGAGGGTGAATATTTACATAAAGTTGGGCGAGGCAATTGATTACTAAAGCAAAGAACACACTAAATAAATAAATAAATGTTTTACTATTGGCAAATGATTCATTCAGAAGGATGAATCCTACCCTGGAACAAACTGTATAATCCGTTCATTTCTCACTTCAGTGGAGTTCTCAGTGACTTGCAAACAAACAGCAGGGATATTGAGTGGATGAACATTCTAAGCGTTAGCCGCTAGCAGCGAGATGATGATGACTGGCTTCACACGGATACTATAACAGATACATGAACACAAACAGGCCCTCAAGTTCACAGGTGTTTTAGCATTCATTTATTTTCCAAACAGCTTAATCCTCAAGTCGGTTGCTGGAGCCTATCCAGCTACCCATGGCTGAAGGCTGGGAACACCTTGGGCATGTCACTAGTTCATCGTTGTGTTATAACAGACCTCCCTGATCAACACAAACACAGGAAGAATGTGTAACATATGCTTCATATTGTGCTATCAATATGTGCAAGCTTGGCACAGATCACCCTATTTGTCTTCACTGTCTATTCTTTACCTCCAGAAGGCAGACATTTGTGTTTATGTACTTTGAAGGCAGCAGGAGCTGGGGAAGTACAAAGGGTGAATTAAGGCTACATCAAACTTATTAACGTGGTAAAATGGTAAACTAATGACACATGTAACAAAATGATTTCACATTTTCATTAATGTAACGCTTCAACCACAACCACACTAGAGCTGTGTCTGGAAAAAGCAACGGTAAAATTAAATCACATGAATCCACTGTCATTGCATCATAGTGTGACATCTTTTATTGATATTTTAGTCATTTTCGATGCCACCTACCTTTATTTATTTCAAATTTTAAAATTTTCAACTGATGTACCAAGGTGGTGTGATGGCTTGAACTGTTTACTTTTCTTCCAAACAAAATTCATGGTGAAATGAAATCATATTCCTAATTAATATCATACCAATGGATATCTCAGTGTAGAATGTAAAATTGGAAGGAGCAGCTCCAACGCAGTAAGCAGTAGGCAGGGTGAAACACATGCATGTAGGCAAAAACTCAGCGGTGCAGCGATGCGCACAACACGCAGAAGTGAGGGAGGCAGTGTGTCCCAGGTGGTACTTCTGCCTCTGCTTGACTTGGAGCCTGAAGCTGCAGCGTGCAGATGTGAGTGAGAGGTGGGACTCATACCCAGGTTTTTGTAGCTTATAATAATGCAGGATGATGAAGACAGCCATTTCACAGAGGAATGGAGCGCACCTCCTTTTGCACATTCAAACCCTGGAGATTCAGCTGCCACTCTGAACAAAGACTCCAGTGTACATTGTTTGTAAATTCCATCAACTGCAGAGTTACAATGACCCTACATGATGTCCTTGTACCTGACTGAACTAAACAGTGAGGCTAATTTATATCTAATGATTTTAGCCTGAGCACATTCCTTACAGTGTTTTGTTCTTTTGTCACAATATCTTACAGCAGAGCATTGATCGCTCTGCTCATTAACTCAATCTTGTTCAGAGCCTCAGCATGGCAACATCATTTTTCATGCTTTCTAAATTTCCCCATAGCCTTTGGTCAATGTCAAAAGCCTCCTTTTTCAAACAATTGGCTCCTGTGCTACGACATGCTGTGCCTCGCTCCGCCGTTGAACCCAACCTAAGCTGCAGCAGCCCAACCACTTAGAGCATTTTTTTAAACACATATTAAGTGAATTTGAAAAGAGCTTTGGAAAGTCACCAACCTTAACACTTTAATAGCTTTAGAATGAATCAACTAGGCAGCACGATGTCATCAGTTGGTTTAGCGATAGTCTGTGTAGCACATGACTGGAGTAAACAGAGCAGAAGTAGAGCATTGCAGTGCTGTTTTACCATCTACTATGCCGGGGGGGGGGTTGATTTGATCTAATCAGTCCACACTATCTGCTGTACCAGCTGTTGTTTTGTGATTTATGTGAATATGAGATATCAGCAGAAACAGCTGATCAGTCATGTTACTTGTGTGTTCACCAAGTCAGAACTTTCCAAGCTTCCTCAGGTGAACATTCTTTTCCAAAATTGGAGAAGTTTTCTGTTTTTCTTTATTTACATTGCTGCTCTTATAAATATATCCCTAATGCAACACTTGTATGTACCCTAAAATATAGAGACATATGTAACTATAGTGTGTGCACAGTACACATTATAGGTACTATCATTTCTAAATGACAAATTCTACTCTGTTCTAAATGAACCATGCAAATTGTTCAGAAATACTACATGAAGAGAGAGGGAGAAAGAAACAATGGAGGAAGTTATGTAAATACAATGTTTCTGGGAGATGTAAGAGAGCAGATTGAAACCCCCCTCCTCAGTGCTCCTGCCTCTCCTTCCTCCTCTCACCTACTCTGTGTGTGGAGCTGACACTTTGCTCCGCCCCTCTGGGAGCAGCTGGAGGGCATTTCTAACAACCTAACCCACTGAGGATTGAGAGCAGAGGACACTTACAGTACTTGCTGCTAACAGCAGCACACACTCTGACCTTCGGCCTGAGCACCGCACAGACCCACAGAGGCATCTCTAGGGCTGACGAGTCACTGAGGAATCACTGAATAGAGATAATATGGCAGCGGAGTGAGTTATAAATAGCAGCTACAGCACCGATATACTCCACACTGATTTTACAGCTGGTCCTGCTTGGTAGTTCTGTTATACTAGAGATCCAAGACCAATTTCTTTGAAAGCGAGTAGCTGAATGAGGAAACTTCAGCCTCATAAAAAGTAGTACATACTTTGTGACAGATACAACCGTCATGCATTCCATTTTTATAAAATTAGGTATCATTAGCAAAAGTCCTGGGCAGCATTTTAACGTTGCAGCTGCTCCGAGCGAGCAGAGCAGTCTTTGTTGGCAGTGAGTTAAATTACCTCTAATGCATCATTTTTACTCTTTCATCTTCACATCACATTCTCATTACATTCTAAGTACCAGCAAAATACCGGAAAAAACAACCAAATTAAGCAGCATAAAAATATATTACAGAGCAAAGCAAAACTTTAGAATGCATTTCATTCCAGGTGGAAGCCTAATTTGCTGCACAAAATGTGACAAGATATGGATGTTACCGGCACAAAAATATGTAAATAGTGTTAAGATGAAACAATAGACATACTGTAGCTTTCATTCATTCAACTATTTTTCTGAAAAGTTTAGTCCTTGAGAGTCACAGGGGTTTCCGGAGCGTATCCTGGCAACCACCAGGTGTAGGTGGGGTGCACCCTGGATGTGTTGTGAGTTCATCACAGGGCCGTGTAACTACATATGCGTAGTCAGTTTAAGGATAAAACATGAATGATGAAGAAGCATTTCACAAACAAAAGTTACATTTTAAAAATGGTCGAACTTGGAATTATTTTTCGAGGGACATATAGTAACATATCATGACTGTTGTGACTGTCTCCTTGCTTAATTGGAAATTCTAAGGAAAAAAAAAAACTGTCCCCTAGTACCACAAATACCAACTGCTTTTTCATGCTGATTGTGATGCATACCAACTGTACCACTGTGGATAAACTGAAAACTGCAAAATGTTTTAGATGGTATCTGAGTCTGCCCATTAACAGTTGAGTAGTTCAGGTTAAAATGCTGAAAAACAGAAAAACACAATCAGATTTTTTTTTTAATAATCTGCTCAAAAGTCTCATAGGTTTCTAAATAAAAAGGGTGGTTGAATAATAGATGACAACTACATTCTCACCTGACAAAATCTTAAGTCAGCTAAATTAAATCTACCCACTATATCCTAATGAAGTAGTACAGACGTGTTAGAATGTTTACCATGTGGCATGTTGACAGAAATATTCTGAAACTAAGGTAGTAGCTTTCAGTGCGAAGGCATGTGGCACCTGCCTTTGGACACAGACCTTTAATTTAATGGTACATGCGGACAGTTTTAATATAAACTAACTTGTAAACTCATAATCTTTTCTTTGCACTAAAAACAGAAGTAACTCAAACTGGGTTAGGTTCACGGGGGCTACCTAGGTTTTCAGGGGACTGAATCTACTGCAAGACTTCATCTTTATCAAGTGGCACAGATGAAGTTGAGGGGAAATGTAGACCATTCCTGCTGTGAAGGTGTTGGAGGTTGAGTCAGAGCAGGAGGCGAGGTGGAGGAGAGAGGATGACTTTTTCACTATGCACTGGAAAATGAGATCCTGACTGCAAATCTGAACGGAGAAAAGGCGTTTAATTGACCAGTGCAGTACCACAGGAGGTGAAGTCTGGAGGGGTGGGGGTGGGGGGGCGGCGGATGACCATCAGCAGCCAGACTTTAATCACTTCTTTCATTTTAGACGTCAGTCAGTTTCATTAAAGTGCACACTCACTGCCTCACGTGGCCCCAAACAAACACACAGGACGAAGCACGCATCAATTTAAAACAATGGATTTTATGTTTTCTAAATGTCCAGGGTTGGCAGGATGTTTTTAAAAGGTGACGGAACAGAGTAAGAGCCAGATCTCCCAATGCTTCACACCACTGCGAACCACTGCTTCCAAAGTGTGAAAGGGTGCAGACATATTTGTTGGAGTTCCCAATTCAAAGCACAAGTTTTGGGGAGTTTTTAAATGAGTCATGCAATCTGATCCGCCATCGCAACTGTCAATTTACTGCTAATTGTACCTGTTTTTTTGTTTTTTTTTATCCCTTATCCTGTTTATGCCTGGCATGACTGTGACAGTTACCATGGTGGAGCTGCTGCTCTGAATAGAAAGCAGATGGTAGGAGAGACATCTTTCTCCACTTCAATTCGTTGGAATGGCAGAGGAAGGCTTTATCAGAGCACAGCAACTACAAAATGATCCTGAGATCATTAGTGGAAAGAGCCACTGTCATAACATTACCAAATCACCATGAGACTACACCAGAAGCCAAGCAGAAGTTTTACTTTCATATCAAGTCATGAAGGTTCAAACCAAAAACAAACAAACAAAAACAAACAAACAAATCTTCATCTTAATAAGCATTCAATTTTCACAGAATGTTTTCAGGTCATATAATGGATACAGACAGCATACAATTTTCGGTCTATATTACTGATATTTAAAAACAATGCATCCAACGCTTGGGTTTGTGAATTATGGAAGTCAGAATCCAGTCCTATGGAACTACAAACATCACCTCTGTGCATCATGTACTGTACCATCTTGTAGCTCTGTGCTTTGTTATTCTCTTTGCACTGGAGTCAGAGCAGTAGACATCATTACTAAAATGAACTGCCCCCAACCGTTCATATTTTTGTGAATCCTTGGCAAATCCATGTAAATCACCTAGAACACGTGGCCTCTCCCTTTGGCACCTTTTCTGGACTGCAGCAAATCTGGCCCTAAATTCTAAGTTCAAGTGAACATGCTTTTTTGACGGGTAATGGTAAATGTATTTTCACAGGTAAGGGGTCACTGCAGTGTTTTAAAGTTGTGTCTTCAATCTCACTCATCTCTTTCTGACCACAACAAAAAAATCCTTGTATTTCAGTCTTGATTTTTTTTGTAACAAAGTAAAAAACCAGTTCAAACATTCACCTTTGCATGCACTCTGCACCTTATTTTACATAATACAGAATGGTATTTCTGATGAAGTTATTCGCTACTTCAACTCTTTTCTTCTATTTGTGAAGAATGGTCAATTGTTTGTTTTTTTTATGTTTTTTTTTGTTTCCACAGCTTTAAGAAAGGGCACCAGTTAAAGTTAATCTACTTTCATAGCTTGTAGAGTTAAGTACAAAGCAGTGTTTGAAAAAGAATGGACAGGACTTCATGTGCTTTGTAGATTCCCGACACAAACACCTTTTCATATTAGATCCTTCACCTCTGTGCTGCTCTGAATGGCCACAGCCTGCATTTCACTACACTCACAGTGAACAGTTGACCTTGCCTTTATCGTAGCATTTTGTTCTGTGTTCGAAGACGTCTTTAGGAACAGTGACCCTTGTTCCATCTTAAGGAAGTCTCTTTTTCTAATTCCATTCCTTCTGTCTTCACTGATTTGCTTTTCGTTTTATCTCCATCATGTCCCAGCCACCTTTTTTTTTCTATTCCTCAGGTGCTTCTTAAATGGAAATGACACATTCAACCTCTTCCCCAATGACCAGTTTGTCTGCACTCAAAAATATCACAATGACATGGTTTTTGTTTCCGCCATGCCCTTCTGCGAGCACTCCTTTTGCTTAACCTTCAATTACAAGAAAATACATTTTGTCGACTGAAGTCTGAAAGCAGGCTTTGGTCTGAATCACAGCTGGTTCACCGAGTGCTAAAGCCCAGCACAAATCCACCGACAGGGCAACAAGAAAGTGGAAAAGGCAGAGGAGGACAACAGCTTTTTTTCCTCGGTTGGAAAGAAAACTGACCTGTTGGTTGTCACATCAGGGTCAAAAAATAGAAAGACAAGCTGACCTTTGTATATCCAAATAAGTATGATTTTGTTCAAAACACATGGAAAAAACCTCTGCACAGCTTGATGAATGACAGATGGGTTGGAGAAAACTAAACTCTGGAAACAAGAAAAACTCACACTGTTTCACTTCTCTTGACATCAATATGACGATTTGCGCCTTTGACCTTTATCATCCAGGTGGGCGGCTTGAAAAACGTACAATATGCAGTATATACAGGTGTGAGCAACTCATTATCCAACAGGAGGACAGAACTTGTTAACAGTGTTTACAGTATATACCCAGTATACATGTATATATTTATATTTGTGACATCACAAGCATAAGTTCATCACAGCATCATCCTGCTATTCAGAGAAAGAAAAAATATAAAGAGTTTTTTTCCAAAAACTACATAAAAAAAATTATACTTTTCAATTCTACGCTTTTCTTGTTATACATAATATACCATGCATGGCATTTTCCAAACTTTGCTACTAAAACAGTTAGGAAAAAACTTGCCTCTGGGCATCACTACTGCCAAAACAACCCTAACTTTACATTAGTAACCTGTATTTACAGTTTCAAGAAATGAATGGATTAATGCATCCTTCAGTATAAGTAACATGAGGAAATCAGTGGCAATAGAGAATCATTCCCAGCATGACAAGTGATAGGGCTCAAGGTTCTATAAGTTTTGTACTGTGTTCTGCAAACGTAAGGAAACAGGTGAGGATCATGCAAAACACAAAAAACTGCTCCAAGTCCAAAAATCCTGGAAATCAGGCAAGACAAACTTACAGCAGGTACACCGAGTTTGGGCTGTTTCAGACAAAAGATGACCAAAACAAAAGAACTGTGTCAGTATCCTCTATCATGATTGACTTAGTCTTGATGCCGAAGACAACTTGGGACAAGATGACACTGATGACAAACCCAGGGGTAACATGTGGGGTCATAAACATTGTGTTCTTTACATTTTGACTGAATTGCTGCATTGTTTAGTCAAAAATGAAACAATATTAGTCAGTGAAGGACATTCATTCTTCATTCAAGGCGTTTTCCCTCAACCTCTACATCTACATTGGAGGTGGGCAGGACCAGAACCAGGACCAGGACCAGAACCAGGACCAGAACCAGAACCAGGACCATGACCAGGACCAGAACCAGAACCAGGACCATGACCAGGACCAGGACCAGGACAAGGACCAGGACCAGGACCATAACCAGGACCGGCTTTGCAATGGCAGAAAGCTTCCTAAACTCATTTCCTCCCATCACCTAGAGAACCAAGAAGACACTGGAAATATGTCCTCAAGTGACTGGTTTCTTTTTTCCTTTGACAGCTAAGCACTGACAAAATTTATAAATGATGATTCATATGTACTGGTATATGAATACACTAATTAATATATAATTTTAAAGCAACACAAAGGCATTAAGTAACGTACAGCCATCAAAAGGAAAGAAAAAAAGAATAACGCTTGAGAGCTTATTTTCACTATGTTTTAAACTATGACTCATCTTTAAACTCTTAAACTTGACTTACTTTGGGATTTTCAAAGGCGACAATGAATCACTCCTATTCTGAAGTGTCCCTGAAACTTCCTCAAACAGAGCATATAATGCTGCACAGCTCAGCCAATCAGAGACAGAGAACAGGGCTCAGAACGTTATGAAGCCCGGTCAATCAGAGACGGAGGAGGGCGGGTCTTGGTGTGGCCATAACAGGATTCTAATTTCACCAACACCTGACCTGAATCAGTTTCTTTGTTCTTCTTTTTTTTGGCTTGTTAAATCAGTAGTGTGGGTTTAGTACATGTGAAGGCAGTCAAATACATGTGAATGTGTGAGAGTTGGCAGATATAGAGATAGATAATGAGGAGTTCTGAGTTCACCACATTGAGGGTGAAGGAGAGGGAATTAAAGCCAAGTACATGTAGAAGACTGAAGCTGAGAACAGACTCAGCTCAGGAAAGTCTGGCCCTGCATGGGAGGGGTGAAGTCCATGATGGGAACGCAGCCTGTGAAGTGTCCCATCTCTCAACGGCTGGTCTGACCTGGACCTCTCCAATGAACTGAACACTTCTTATACAATCATTTTAATGTCTATGATTTTAGTGAGCAGCTGTCAGGTTTTTAAAAAAGGCGATTAAGAGCAGAGCACAGTGCACTTTGACCGCAACTCAGCCCCGAGACTCTTCAGAGACGTAAAGAAAGGACGAGTGGTGGGCCTAATGGTATTGGTGGCTGTGTTACTGTATTACAAACTGTGCAGCACAGCTGGCAGATATATCCTGCTATATTTTTAAATGGTCTCTTCAGTTTCCCTGCCTTTGGGAAACCTCAACAATTGACTCAGTGCCCAAAATCCAATGTCCAAAACCTCTAAATGACTAAAGACCTGTGGCAGTGACATATCTTGTTATAAAGTCTCTGGAAACAATTGTTGAATCTGTAGTTTTGGACACTGTTCAAGACAAACTGGATCCAGTACAGGACAGGCAGAGGGGCTGAAGACGCCACAGGCTTCAGTCTGGTTGCAGATACACCCTACCACATAGCAGGACCAACAGACATAAGAACGCTTATCGCTGCTGCTATGAAGTGTCTGAATAGTGTATGATTAATGTATGTTTTCGTGTTGTATCTGACATTTGTTTCTGCTGTGTGTACTGTTGACTGTGCAATAAAAAAAGTACCTTGAACCTACAACTTAGTTAAGCAATTTGTGTTTGATACTTGCCCCATCTAAATTTTAACATAAAAAAAGGAAAGAAAGACAGTACTTTCACAGTGGTCAGTCAGTCTGTTTTCCTTTGTTATAATGTCAAACAAAGAAATAAGAAAACATTCAACAGATGATCACAGTACCTTTACGTCCACTGGAAATACATAAATCCATCCAAGTGCTAACCACTGCACCACCATACCACCAAATAAAGATATAAAATGACTTCCTGTCTTTGCTGGACACTATGATTTTTGCCATGAGGCGAATGATAATTGAGCTAAATAAAAAGATAAAATCAGCAGACAGCTCACTATGAAAAAGTCAGATTTCCAATTGAGAGGGGACAAGGAAGGTTCATTTGAATCACACTTCAGATAAAAACACACACAGTAACGCAGACACCGGAATGACATGAAAAAAATCACGACACTTTAGAAACGGTGAAAACGGCAAAAAGATGAACAACAGTGATAGAAGGAGAAAGATATTAAAGTAGAGGGCAATGAGACAGAACGGAGGACAAAAGAGGGATGGATCCTTCCAACTGACGGACTGTTTGGCTGTTAATCCAATCTGATGTCTTTCAAAGTGGTTGGTTTTTTAGACATGACATAAGAACAAGGGTTTTTCCTTCAGCCACTCAGTACAAAATGATGACGTCTGCAAGGGCCTGATATGGCTGATTGATACAAGTATTTTCTGAAGAAGGTCTTCCTTTAAAAGTCACTTGCCAGCCTGTGAATACTTTCACACTTGAATGTGACTCGTACCATCAGCGACCACTTCACACAGATAATGAGTCACAATATGAGCAGTCAAACATCTAAAAACAAAGACTGTAGGATTATTCAATTTTAACGGTTAGGCTTAGGCACTTGTAGTACTTGGTAAGATCCCAAGGCTTTAGGAAAGTCTGCAACGATGTGACAAATTGACATTGTGTTATTAATATTTCCTCCAAACCGCAATCTTTTCCTAATGGATTTGATAATACATACTTCAATTCTCAGGCATCAAAGTCCTTCATTACAAAACACACAAGGGGGCCTATCAAAAGGAAATATCCCCAGACAAACAAATCTAACCCCCTCACCAATGCTTCCTTCAATGTTAAAGACAGCAGTCTAAACCATGGATTACTAAACTGACCTTTAATTAGATTCACATAAGGCACCAATTTTCTTCAGTGTCTCATTAGTGTCCACTGGGATTTGACGAGTCAGAATAGTCCATCCTTTTCAACAAAGAGAAACGTCACGGTGGGCTGTAATTTGGCGGCAACCTCCAGCGTTATCAGTTTTATCTCATAACACCAGTTATTATACATTTTTATAAAAACAGTGGTGTTGATATTTGTATTAATGTTGTTTTATTTATTTAAAACGGGAGGGGAAATGCCAGTCTGCACATGGACCAGGAAGTACCTACACTGGACATGGACAGGATCAGGAAATTGATTAATTAAACATCGCAAGCCCCTTAAGTGGTTCCATTTATATTTTGTCACATTCACCGACCAATGGACCAAGCACTTGGAGTTCAGTGTTTGCTCAGAGACACAGCAGTGTCCATTGGGACTGGAAGTGGGAGATAGAAGTCTTCAGATCATTCACTTCAATACAAGTACCTGTACACACAGAACATACTCCACTGCACGTAAGCAGGTGCACATTAAAATACAAATTAATACAAAGTATTTACATTGCTTTTCACACATAGGCTACTCTTAGTGCGTTTTATATTGCGTGCTCAATTTGTGTTTATGCTGTTTTTCACTTAATATCTGAATATTTAAGTTTGCATCGTCTCGGCCTAAATTCCGTTATGTGTACACATAATGACCATTAACATTCTTGAATCTTAAGCTAAAATACACATTGTGCAGTAAAAAGGTCCCTGTTGCTCTTTTACTATTAGATATCAGATATTGAGGGGCACGGTGGCATGGTGGTTAGCAGTTTCTCATCACAGCAAGAAGGTTCTGTGTTTGACTCTCAGGTTGGAGCCTTTCTGTGTTGAGTTTACCATGAACCATGAAGCCTGGGTTTCCTCTGGTTTTGCTCGCTATTAGAAACAGGTTCATGTAGGTTAAGTGTCCTGTAGGTGTTAATTGCTAATGCTAAGTGCCATGTGTGAGATGGGTAAAATACAGAAATTGAATTTCCTTACAGGGATAATAAAGAGAGTTAACCTTTTTTTAACCTTTACATTACATTTTGAAATCATTTTATTGGTGCATTCACGTATGTGTGACCTTCGAAGTATTTTATAGAATGTGAGTGAGTCCCTCCAGTGCAGAACTGGGAAAAGTCTCCATTTAAAGTGACAAAAAAAGTCACTTGAATTGTGACTGTTTTCAGAGTGAGGACATATTGAAGACATCAGACATGTGACTGAATGAGGACCACATATGGAAGTGGCTGAGATCAAAATTGAAGAGATCATGTATTCCATGTAATTTGTAGTGTTCACACTGTCATGGAAAAAAAATAAATACATGAGTTGCATGTGAGAGCAAAGATCACATTTGAAGCACTTGCGTCTGCAGTGTGAATGTAGCCCTTGGATGTGGACAGGAGGCTGGGCTCCAGTTGAAAACCCATCTGTTTGTGGGCGTCCAGCTCTTTGCCTCAAGCCACAGCCACACCGATATTCGAGAATACACCAAGGATTTTAACCCAAACCAATCATTTCACACAGAATTCAATCTCTAATATTGAACAGAGAGAAATTATTACACCTAGGCTTATATAAGCAGAGTTGTCTTACAGTTTTTACTGACAGGGAATGTTTAGGATGAAACCCTCAAAAAAGTAATGATGCCTTAAAGAAAGACACCAGAAGTACAAAGGCATCTTCTGCTTTGCAACACATGATACATTTGGTTTCTTACTTAAGACGTCTTATTCATTAGTGAAAAATTACCTATTAACTAGGATATATACATGTTAAAACACAAAGCTTGCTTGAAAATGGCAAGTTACACAAAAAAAAAACCATCAATTTATCGTATATAATCCAACACTGTTGCTACTGCTTCAAAGAGCTAAAATTGTTAAAATTGTGAGTATGAATCATTGTGTGACTGTGAGGAACCATTTCATTGCGTTTTGCGTCATTTCAAGTACAGTCTTGATGAACTGATCTGATGTCCTTATCGGAGGTCACGGTCTGCTAGTTTCCTTTTGAAAGACCGTAGTACTAAAAAGCACTTTCACTGGTGTGTGAATGTGAGTTTTGTGTGCATAAATGGGTGAAACCTTAGGCTTTTACAACCCTAAATAAAATAAACATTTTTATTCCAGCAGGCAAAGTAGTTCTTCTGTGACATTTGGCAGTGGATTTGTTGCCAAGAGACACACACGCAACAGAAAGAGATTGGGATGACAATAAAGTGGATAAAAACAATGTTTATCTGCAACTTTACAGCCAAGGAATTTGTTAAGAGGACAAAAGGCATGGATGATAAATGGGAGATACAGAATACCAGGTAGTCTTAATTAAAAGTATAAGAGTAAATAAAGAAGCATGGGGGTGCACAGGGGAGTAGACTGGTGCACAGGAGCTTGGCATTAACAAAAGAGGAGGATCAGACCAAAGGCAAGGCCACTGGTGTGCATATAGATTAATTTGATACATTTTCCCCAAAAAAACCAAACTCCAGCGTGGCCAGTCAACCAACCGTTCACCATTAGACAGGGCAAAGCCCACTGAACTGGGAAACTCCAGCTCCTTTTAAAGACTAACCGACTAATTGCAGCCAGGTGAGGGAAGCCTGAACTGGTAACAGATTGTTGAATGGGAAACAGGTGAGTATTGGTGGAGACAGGGATGAAGGACGGAATGTTCAGCTGAGAAGAAAAGTCATTAGGAAATGACAAAAACACGAGCCTTATCTCAGCAACTGTTGACAGTGTCACAACATTCAGTGGAAACTTTCACTTGGACTTCTGGTCGGAGGTCTGGGCTGTTGTGACCTCAGAAAACACATTTTCCCACTAAATCAGAAAACTGCATGAACAGATTACAATCCAACATTAGTGGATGCATCTGAGTGTACTTGAGAGTCTTGTTCTTTTTCATGTAAAGTCAATTTAACTGCAAAAATTTAAAAAAATAAAAAAAAGAGTTATAGGAATTAGTAAAGTGTCTTCAGTTTCACTTTCACTTTGCATCGCTCTGCCAATAACAGACTGATAATCACCCCCCCGGCCCCACAATCACGGACCAAGTGAGCCCAAGTATATACTGTATATGTACAACAGGTACTTTAGTTGTTGGATATTGAAAAAAACAAAGTATTCATTCATTCATTCATCTCCTCAACCCGCTTTATCCTCACTAGGGTCGCTGGAGTCTATCCCAGCTACTTAAGGGCGAAGGCGGGTCCACCCTGGACCAGTCTCCAGTCCATCTCAGGGCTGACACAGAGAC
>JAPQRQ010000007.1:29520082-29535757 GCA_037367365.1 Apogon talboti
TGTATGTATGTATGTATGTATGTATCGTTGATGCTGATTCCTTTCTAGTGATGTGATGATCCTTAGATAAGGGGGATTTTCAACAAAAAAAACCCTGACAATTTAAGACCAAGTAGGCGTACCAAATGGAAAATCACCAGAATAATAAATACTCAACATGTAAGATTAACATGTGCTCACATGTAAATGAAGTACACCGAGCATTGCTCAGTCTGCCAGGTGCACAGTGTTTCAGGTTGCTAAACACTGGCTCATTCTTCCTCCAAAAAGAAGTCCACATAGTAACTTGTGTTCTTTCAGTTTTCCAGACTATCAGTCATGTAAAATTAATTTAAATGAATAAATTATACAACTGCCATCAATAAGCTTAAAGAGAACAGTTCTTACAAATGATGCTAAAACACAAAAAAAAAGGAAAAGGCAGTAAATCCACCTCACAGCACACGATCATTAACTGAGGAAATGAAACTTATCTACTTTATCTCTCTCCATTTTCAATTGTGGTAGACCAACTTTGTTCAATTTGTGGCTAAAAGGAGAACTTAAAAATAACTGTGTGGATTTTTTCTTTTCTAGGGAACATAGTTTGTCTCGAAAAGTCTTTGTAGTCTGCCACGATTCTACCATGGATGTACGAAACCAAGACAACAATTACATTTGAAGTTATGTAAATGGCCTTCCTATATTCTCCTCTGTCTCTCTTCTGATCATCTATAGCTCCAACACAATATAACACTAGCGGCTGTTAGCTTGGAAATGCAGCCAACTACAGAAAAAACTGAAGAAAACAACTAGCTCTCAGCACAGTCCAACACAGTCTTCAGGTAATCAGGTGAGGACAGCACATGTAAATCACACATACTGAAATTTTAATTAAATATATTTGTCCATTTAAACAATGATTTGAAAGTCATTTTGCAACTCAAGAAAGTATAAGTTTACCATGAAACTGCAGAAGTATAACTGTCTAGACCAGTGGCTCCCAAAGCCAGGACTAGTACCATGTAGTACCAAACCTGATGTTTGACAAGCCTGACATGAGTTCATTTTCAGAGTCATTAAGCCGGCAAATAAATTTATACATGAGATTTCTTAGAACTGACTCTTGCAGCGACAAACATTTCACCCTGCTACTCCGTCTGGGTCTCACATGTAATATTCTCAGTGTCATTATGGGCTCCTTGAAGTTTTGGTAAAGTCACTTTATAGTAGTTTGACTTTAAATGTATAATATAAAGTTTTGTGCGATATGATCTGAACAGGTACATCTTAAATCCATCTGCCCTTGTACTAAAAGGAAATGTTCAGTTTTACCTAAAACATGCAGCGAAGCCTGTCTAAAGCAAATGACCAATAAATTAGATATTACAAACAAGTCATGGAATTTTAGACATTTGACTTTATAGGTTAATAGATGTCAGTGCACTATTAGGGGTTCTATGTTTAATATTATGTTCCTTATTATGCTGAGAACATGGTGTAAGGAGCTGCTGGAGACCAGAACATCACAAGATCATCTGCATATCAATTCTGACTTTTTCCAAGTCAATTGCTTGAAGAGGTCATTGATAAAGCAGGTCCAGTATGTGAGGCCTGTTAAATTAACTGACATGCATTTGTCATGGCATCTTTCCATTAAGCTTATGCAATTTAACAACCTTTAATTCCACCCAGAGCTGCGTTAATGTTTCACCAAGATCTAGTATTGATGATGTGAGAGTCTTCATCACAATCCAAAGGTTCTCCCTGGGGTTCAGGCCTGGGCTCTGGGGTGGCCAATCCATGAGTGGAAACCGTGGCTCATTCTCCCTGAAGCACACTTATGCAGTTTGAGCCTGACAAACCCTGCTTTTTTTGTCATTGTCACATGAAACAACCTTAGATCACAACATTGCCCCCACAGGCTTGCACAGTGGGCTCTAGGCATGATGGGTAATCACTTCATCCATCTCTCTTCTCACCCTGATACACCCATCATTCTCTAAGAGTCAATCTGGATTCATTAGATTGCATGAGTCCATTTTTTATGCCCCTTAGCAAACTGAAGCATATATTTATTTTTCAATTAGCCTCAGTGATAATTGATTTCTAAAGGCTACACAGTTATTTAGTCCTGATTCCTTGAGGTCTCTTTATGTTGTGTGTACGTAAATGCTCTTACTTTCACTACTAAACAGGGCTCTGTGTTAAGTGCTCTCCAATCACAATTGAGGAGTGAAAGAGGTATATATATATATATATATATATATATACATATATATATATATAAATATAAAAATTTAGTAGAGTCCATACACTCAACGATTACTCATTTTGGACAGTTGAGTGTGGGCATGTAAATTGCTGGAGACTGCAGAAGTGTAGGCGTGTTACCGAAGTTACAGAAGGGCATAGGGATAACAAGATGAGACAGAAAAATGGAGGAAAAAAGACACAAAATAGGAAAAAAAAAACATGAGGATGATGATTTACAAAATGACCAGAGCACAAACCATTACATTATATATACATGACATTATATTTTAACCCATAAAGACCCAAACAACAACCGTCGACCAAAACCATCTACTGATCTAAAATATGTAACACCTGTTGATCCACTATCAATACATGTCAATAATGGGTGTAAAATACAGTTTGTCATCTTTTCACGATTTATCAGATATGACCCATTTGGACGTTCAGAGGCTCCGTAATGAACACAGAAACACTGTCAACATTAATTCACCAGTAAAACCCATGGAGTTGGATCAATGACAGTGGATGGACACACTGGGTTTATGTTCAGTTAATGATAGATTTGACTCAAAACGTCACTTTGTTCCGTTTTCTCTGTTTCTGAAATAAAAACCCTCAACTATAACTGAAGCTTTAATGAATCAATAAATTAAATATAAGAAAATATATGCTTTTTTTGCATACATTTTTGGATTTTTATGCAAAAATCTGAGGAAAATATTGTAATAAATAGTGATAAATCATTTAAGAAAGGTTCAATAGAGAGAAAAATTAATTTGGGAACTGTAGCACTGGGTCTTTATGGGTTAAAGCGTTCATTAATTTTCCAAACTCCATAAACCTGTAGAGGGTTGACGGGGTGATGGAGCCTCTCCCAGCCACGCCCTCGTCACAGGGTTGACATATAGAGACACTCATATTGACACCTATAGACAGTGAACCTTTTATGATGCATGTCTGTGGACTGTGGAATACCCACATGGGAGAACATGCTGATTCCACACAGAAAGGCCCCAGCCAGTCATCACCAGGTTCAAACACAGGACTCTGTAGATACGGCACCGTGCCACAAACATTCTGTCGTTCAGTCACACAGCCCTGCAGTATACTCCAAGCAGAGCAGTACATAGGACAGTGTGAATGCATGTGACATTACATTCACTAGAAAAAGTCACTGGATTTGAAATTTAGTGGCATAAAACTGATTTCCTTCTAATCTAGGGCTGTCCTTAATGATCTCCAAAAACTGTAACTGAGAGGAAAATCAGGACTGAAATCCCCTTGTGCAAATTGGACTTGAGATGACTGATTGAAGATACAAAGACAGGTCCTTACAAGTGTCCACTGGGACAAATCCTGACCTATTGGAGACTCTTTTCCGTCAACGCTCAGTCATATACCAGCCTGGCTTTGCACATATTTAAACAGAGAGCCTCTGAAACATGTGCATCATATAGAGAACATGTGCTGTGTCGCCTTCTTTGTCATTCCTTGTGGTTTGTTCCCAATAAAATCCAATAAAACACGTCCTCAGATTTCCCATCAGACTATAGGTCAGCCCACAGTGAACCCTATCAAACACAACACAAGAGCCACAATCAGGCAAACATAAGAAAATTTGAGGGTAGATGGGAGGTGTGAGACAGAGGAAGATAAAAAAAGGCCAAACAACAGAATACATTACACCTTCACTCTGTATTATTTCACCTGTAACATAACACACACCTGGGAATGTGTAATTCTTATTTTCAATAACTAGGTAAGGTAAGATGACAGATAAGATGGATTTCACGCTCCCTGAGGAAATTTGTCACAGACGCATCCAGCCATTGAATTAATATGAAAATACAGAGTGACACAGCCTTTATTGCTCACTGGCTCACACAAACACGCCGCGCTGTTTTAACATTACCCATCAGTCAACACACAAATAAGAACATGTTTGTTATTACAGTAACTGCACTCCGAGGAAATGTTGGGCTTTGTGCTTCCCACTGGCAAACACCAGGCGCCGGTGAGAATTTGCTCATCATCACAGCGCATCGTGACACAGCAGTCGAGACTACAGTACTTAAAATGATGCTGCATTACTCCTTTAAAGCTGCAAAAATCAATGGATTTAAATGACAAGCAATGAAGTGACTACATCTGAGGACACAGAGGATGATTTCCTGACTAGATCATGTCTCTAACAAGATTAAATTCATATGCAACTGTGTCTAGAGAAAACAACAGTTAACCCCAGTTGTGTTACAGTTTTCTGCAAATGGAAAGACAGTCAGCCTTGAGTTTGTTGGAAGGAAATGCAATGAGCTACTTCTGCTGCTCTTCAGAGGCAGTGTTGAACATGGAAATGATAGAACTCTGCCATTAGCAACTCCTTTAGGTTCTTAGTTTTTGGGCAATTTGAGAACTTTGGGGAAGTTTGGGAGGAAAAAAGTGGTTTGTGCGTCGCTTTCATTCTCAGACAAAATTGTACTGAAATATTATATAAATCAACGTCTGTAAAAGTTAAACTGTCACCAACCGTACCACACTTTCATCTTTTGTTTCTTTTAAATGCCACTGTTAATTTTCATGTGTCTATATGAAAATATGTTCATTATTAGACACTTTACTTATCGATGATAGTTGAGTTTCCTTTAATATTATTATTATTATTGTTTTTTTTAAAGAAATGTTTCATTTTATAAAGACCAGAATGCCCAGTTAGTGTCATTCCATCCACTCTAAACTCTATATTCTTTTTTAGACATGCAGTATTTACCGCAGCGCTAATGCTACATACGGTTATCAGCCATCTGATATATAACTCAATAATGTATTCACACCCTTTCAGCTGCGTTAACCATGGCTGCAAATGGTGCCTTATAGTTTGCAAGCAGATTAACCTCAGCATTCTCATTTATTGGTAACTGTATGTCTTTACTGCGTCTAACCTTTAAGTCAAACCAGTGTAAATCAGTTCACAGAGTTTCCTCTGTTCATCCCAGCATCCTCGGCTGCTGTCGATGTTTTTTGATGAGGGCCCTGCAGAGCGATCACAGCCCGGACTCACCTCTGCACTTCAGCGCCCCGCAGCCTCGTCTAATTTGTTTTCTCACCAAGTAATTAAAAATACGGCACAGAGGAGCGGCTGATCAATGACAGCTGGCAGCCACAGAGGAAGAGGATCCTCATTCCCGGGGAGGGGACGAGTCTCTCCATCCAGGCGTCCATTCATCTGCCTGGGGACACCCTTGGACTGTTCATCTGTCCGTCCACACACACACATAGACACGTAATCCTGCCATGTTCCCACCCTTCCATACATCCATCTACCAGCTTCACCTACAGCTGACCTTCAGATTAATAGCTCTTTCACTCAGTATGTACTGTGAGGTGTGTGCGTATTACGCACAGCGAGCCTGTTCCAGAGGTTGCAGCCTTGTACTTGTTTTTACTATCTCTAGAGGTGGAGGTTATTATAGTTAAGACCCCAACACACATCCACATTCATTTCCATTCCTCTCACACTATACAGAGCATGAGGTGACCTTCCTGGGTGACATTTAAGTGATAATATTGTGCCAGTCTTCTCCTAACGTGGTAGTCATTGTCCCACATTTTTGTTTTTTTTTAATTCCACATCCATATCGAATTATTTATTTCATTTGTGTCATGTTTGTACGTGGGCTGGTCAAATATATATATATATATATATATATATATACATACAGTAGTGAAGTATTGCATAATAATTAATAATCTAATAATTGCATAATCTGATAAGGTCTCAATTACCATCACAATATGCATTTTATTTATTTATTTATGTTTGTTGCACTGTGAAACAGAATTTATTATAATTTCTTTATGAATGTTCTACCTCTAGTCTGTTCCACCTTTGTGTCTCATCCCCTCAACTTTTACTCATGACCAGAAATCAGTCTTTAGCCTTAAAATAAATAACGATTTAATATTGACCTCTCTGACCTGAAGCCACTTCACTATCAGATTAAACTAGGATCTTGAGGTTATGCTGGTTGACTTTAGCAGTGATTTTATTTCACAAAAGCATGAATACATAATACTTAAGTTCCTGTTGTCTGACTGCAGTTTTACCCTGTGTTCTTTGCTTTGTTGCTACTCAGTCTGTAATAAAATACCACATATACATATATGTTAACATTCAGACTATTATTACTATTATTTCTGTCTTGAATTATCCATGTGATATTAATTGTTACTTGTATTGTTCATATATTTATATTGTTGAAAGGGTTGAATAAGTTACAAAGGACTTTTTAATAGTCAGTAACAAGGGCAATACATATAAGAGTGTTTTTTTTCCTGTTTGTTTTCTTTTTCATTTTATTGTGCTGAGCTCCTTGAGAGAAAGATTTGCAATGATTTAATTGTAGTGTTACAGTGATGCTTACAATGTACATGCTGACAATCACTTCTTTTTCTCATTTCTGGATCTCCACATCCTATTACCTCAGTCTTTTTCTTTTTATATCCATATTTATGTGGGCCCAGGTTCAACTGTTTGAGCTTAGTAATTAATAGATAACATCTCATTTGTACTTTTCCTTAAGCTTATCAGCCTGGAGAGTGCTCTTAAATTTACTCTTTATTTGTTGCTAGGTCCTCTTTTGTCCATTTTGTCACAATTGTTCTGTATGTCAGCAAATTTATAAGTGTAACACCATATATTTATAGAGTGCGCTGCTGCCCACATATGGGACGGAGACAGAGAGAGAGTCTTGAGCATAATACAGTATATGTGATTGTGTTAATTATGTCTGGTAGCTTTGTGGATGAGTGGTCGTAATTAATCATGGTGAAATTCCTGAGCTCAACCATCTGTGAAGATGTCAGAGTAGAGCCACTGCTCCTCCACATCCAGAAGAGCAAATGATGGTGCAGTGTTTTGGGAATGTTGGAGGGATTATATCTCCCAGCTGAACACCCCGGTGTCGCCCTGGAAGAGCTAATGGAGGTGGAAGGACGACAAAGATAGTGGGTTCTTGGGATGGGAGATCTCTGGATGCTGCCCCCAGAACCTGAACCTGGATAAGCAGCACAACATGGACGAATGGCTGGATGGATGCTGACTTTTAAAGCTCAGAGGCAAAATCAGGGAAAAACAAGCCTGCACAACATTTTAGCTCACAGACTTCAGAGCTTTTATAATATTTATGCTGACCTAATTTTCTGGTTTATGGACTTTTTAACAGAGAAGTTGTAACAGGTGAAGGCGAATGGTGTTTTACTAGATGTTCCTCTTTCCTCCACCAGATTCCCCCAGGGCTACATCCTCTCCACTCTTTTATTAGTTCTGTATATGAATGTCTGCCAAAAGCATTATAAAATTCCGTTATTGTGTCCCTCCTCCTGTGAATACGGTCCTGTAGTGGGTTTCAGGAAAACAGTCATGATAAACAGTGAAGCTGTTGAACTGCTGGATCAGTATTTCAGGATGATCTCAAATCAGGTTTGACACTCAATCTGAAGCAATGTGTAAAAAAAAAAAAACACATTAGCCTGTGCATTTTTACCACAAACTTTGCAATTTCAATGTTAACACGTTTTTGATGAAAATGTTGTATTCTTGTTTCATGGTATCTTTTTTCATCTTTTCTATTATCTGTTGGCACAGGTCACTTTCTATTAAACAGAAAAACTGCTTGCAGGGTATTGTGAGGGTGTGCAGTAAAATAGCTGGTACATCTCTGAACAATCATCATGACCTGCACAGGCCAGGTCCTGGCTGATCTGAGCCATCTGCTGTGGTGTGAATTCTGTCGCTGCCATCAGGACACAGATACAATCTACCACGATGAAGAATAAACAGATTCAGAAAAAAATGTATCCCTACTGCTATCAACCTAGTAAATTGTTGTTTGGTTGCTTTTTTTTTTTTTTTTTTTTTTTATTACTGCTGCTGGATGTGAAATCCCTTTGCCTTTCAGAGATAGTAAAGATACCTTAACTATGAAAAACTTACAGAGTATTGAAAAGTAACTGAATTTTCTGCAGCTCTCTCATCTTGGTCCAAAACACTAAATATTATTATTAATGACTCGATGTTGTTTCGTGCCATTATAGAGTAGGGCACCTGCGTTTCAAGTTTCCAGGTTGAAACGTTGAATAGAGCGGTAGAAGTGCCTCCTGGTGGCATCTGACAGAGTCTGATCAGCACTCAGCAATTACAGCTGTCAATCACAAGGTAGATGACTTACTGCCTGCAAACACAAATGAAGAGGGAGATGCAGAACTCTTATGTCCTCTCAGACTGCTTACATTACAATATGCTGAATGGTTGTAAAAGAAGTTTTGCTCAGTGACACTAAAAATCTATCAAGCACTGCAGCTTTAAGGCTTTGGGTAATCAGTTGTTAATTTGTGCAAATGACTAGTAAGTCCTTGCATGGTCTAATTATGACAGCTTCATTTAAGAACAGTAGATTCATATTTAAGGAGATTTGCACGTTCAGTCAGTTTTCTATTGTCTGCCGCAGGATTTCTCCCTTTTCTCTTTCTTTATGTACCATTTGTTTTACTTCTACGTTGCTTGATGGATGTGAAGCATGTGTCATGCCTCTTCTCTGGCATCAGTAAACCTGTCATCGACCCGTGTAGTGTTTTGTGGAAAGCTGTGGATACACATTTATCAAAGTTACTTAACACCTGATTTGACCAAGTCGCATCCCTAAGTCTGGTTTAGATGATATGAAACATATTAAGCCCAGATGCACAGACTGGATTAGACAAGCCTCGCTTTTTCACTTCTCTGCTTTACTGGTTGTGAAAGACAGAAAGTTACTTAGTGAAAATCTGAGGAAAATAATAACTATTAGTAAGTGACCCATTATTATATTTAAGTGATGATCATGGCAGGACGTTAGATACATGTTAAAACATAAATGTGCAGTTTCCACTCTAAAAACCACCTTGTTCTGGCATTGTTTTCATTCTCCAGTATTTCTGAAACAATTTAAAGAAGGCATTTTTTCCACAGTCATTTTAAGATGCAGTTTTTGTCTCCATGTATCCAAATGTTTTCGTGTTTCCTGCTGCTGGAAAACACACTCTCCTGTAGTTTACAGTAAACAAGCTCCTACTGTGACAAACACTTCTGCTAACAAAAAGTGTGGGTAGAAACAAACAGAAAGCACAAATGAGGAGCTGATTACAGAGGCTGTGCAGCAGTTATTTTTGTCACACTGATAAGGATTAAAACTATGTTCTTTAAATGAAAAAGAACAATTCCAGCCCAACCTTAACCTACTTATAATCCAAACTTTTACTAACAAAAGTTTCAATCTTTAGATTTTGGGGGTTTTTTTACCTTTTAAAGGACCAGATATTTGTAATTATATGAAGTCATGTCCCATCAGAATGTTTGTGCATTTGGTCAGTTTACCTTAGATATGTGGTAATTAGCACATGGTGGCCAGTTATGAAACATCTAACTGTAACACCTGGACTAGAGAAAACCTAGTTTAACAGTCGCGTGGATGACCGACCAACCGACCGACCGACCTTCCATCCATCCATCCATCCATCCATCCATCCATCCATCCATCCATCCATCCATCCATCCATCCATCCATCCAAACCCTCCATCCATATGGTATCGTTATGGTCTGGATGGTGAGCCACAGCTGTCCTCCTATGGTGACCTGTGCAATCCACCCAATCAGCTACCACTTCCTGGACTACAATCCACTAAATTCAGATAGGGCAGGCAAAAGACATCCCACAAGCAGACAGAGATTAAAAATAATATAAATGTTTCAGCCAAAAAAATGGGTGTTACTAGAGAATTACTAAGGACCTGTCTAATCTTTGCAGGACACGAGTATGAGATTGTCCAGTTTCTTTGGTTCTCATAAGAAAGCTTTTCCGGCTCTAACTGATCAGATTTGATTCAGTGTTGTAGATATTTATGAGGCCAATCATCCCGACCCATCCACCAAAAATTCTGACACATGGTTGAAATTGACTATGTTTACCTCAAAAACAATATGAAAACTATGTGATTAGTTTGGGCCACAAACACAACTCTCATCGGAATATTTCAGTCACTAAAAACAGCTTAGACACTGTATTTCATAGATGTTTACCTGAAGTAGCTGTACAGTATCTGCAGAGAATCCCTCCTCTAGCCAGGATTTGTTAATTTCATTTATTTAACCTTTACTTAACCATGAAAGTCAGTTGAGAACTGATTCTCAAAACTGAGCAAAGTAGAGACAAAATCTATGTATTTTACATCTGGGTTACTGCTGCTGCTGCTGTATGGTAGGTCATTAATTTTACTGTGTTGCCATGGTAGTGACAGCAGAAATATTGCGGTTATGTTAATACAGTATCATTGTGACATAAATCTAAACTTGTTTCTGGTGTCAGGTCATCAGTTTCTACAGTTTAAATAAGTTTCATTTAATAGTCTACTTGTGTCTGGGCTTTCTCAGGCAGGGTTCTGTTGATACATAATGCAAGGCTTGTATTCTTGTCTGTTACTGTGTCTACCTGAACGAAAACATGCAAAGTTTTATCTAAAATAACTGGTGGGAAGTGAATGAGGGCGTTGCTTTGCCCTAGATGTTCCCAAACATTTTCTTCTGGGCCCCCCTTTAGTTTACAATAAAATTTCGACACCCCCCCCCCCAAAAAAAAAGCAAGATATGCTTTGGCATATTTTCTACACTTTGGCTTTAAAGAAAGCTGGTTTGGAAGCACATGATGCTTCGTCTTCTGCTTTACATTTAGGTGGGATCCCCGTCAAAAACCTGTCCATTATGCCCGCAGTCAAGCGTTGATTTATTTATTTTTTTTCCATTCATCCATACCGTGCCCCCCCTGCAATGGCACTGTGCCCCCCCTAGGGGGCGCGCCCCACACTATGGGAACCACTGCCCTAGATGGATGTTGATTTAAGGATGAGACATGACATGTATGACTGTCTAATCACTACATTAGTATCAGTCCAAAGTTATGCACAAATATATATGAGTCATAGAACTACATGAAAAAATCAAAAATCCACCCATTTCCTACAGAGATGTTACTTCAACAGCACTTCTTCATTCTTCCATTGATCTCCTGCCCACATCACTTACCTACATATGTTCTAAACCAGTACATAAACCAGGTGAATATCTTAAAACAAATTCTACCTGTAAATTTTCTCCAACTGAACAGATGGATAGATGAATAGTCACTGTAAATACATTGGCAACCATATGCTGGAAAGCAAAATGAAAAAAAAAAACCAACTTGTATATGCATATGTAGATGGGAGAGATATTTATATTTGTATGAGTGCATCTGTCATTAGCCCAATTAGCGAGGAACTGAACACTTCAATATGTCCCCAGAGTGCAATGATTACGTTGGTGCTGATGAACCAGATGCTGCAAACACAGCAACATGTGTGCACTGTTAACATGACAGCAGATCTGAGCTAAAGTCTCATCAATACAGATCTAACACAAAAAAATTACTCAGGCATGACCACTCCCTGTAGGCAATAATTCATTTAACAGCTCAAAATGCATATGTTATATTAATTTATTTTGTGGTTGGATGTATTGCTGTTTGGTTAATATTAGCAACTCTTTATAGTCATTATATAGCATTGTTTTTTTGTACTATTTCATTAAATCTCAACACACAGACCAAACACATTTCATTTGGAATATCACAATATAATTCTTTTGTCTGTTTTTGGTGCTGGAGGCATTTAGTATTCTTCACAATGTTCAAAATGTTCAAAATTCTGAGCCTAACAGTCCATGTACAAGAGTGCAGAGCTGCAAACTCAAGTCTGTAGTGTCAAAAGAAGTCATGAATCCAAAGTAAAATTCAACTGGATTTGCAACCAGCATTATTTTGGTGAGACGGCTGTGATTATTACTTCCCAGCTTTGAATCAACTCATCCTGCAGTGAAAGCACCCTCACCTACATACACTCATACATAACTGAGAGCACTCTAAAAAGACCGGGTATATGTTATCAACTATTTATCATAAGCTACACATTCACAGCTGGAGTGCTGTTGAGGAGAAGGTGGAGAAAGACAATCCTCAAACAGGGATTGAAGTGTGACACAGTGCCTTAAGCAGCTGAGCTAAATGGTTCAGGCTGTACACCGTGGAATAGCCTCATGTGTGGAGGTGCAGACTGATGCTTTTCACACACTGTGACAGCCCCGTCAGCCAGCAGCGTAACATGCAACACTCTGCTCATTAGAAGCCTCAGGTTGGGCTCATCTGTAAACACATTGAACACCAAGTGAGTGACGAGGAGATGGTTCTGCATAACCGGTGGGAGAGCCATTGTTGTACCTGAGCCATTCCCTTTTCTCTAAAATATACAACAGCTTTGAGGTTTGTTTGATCGCCACCATGTGCACCTGTCTATATGGGAAGCCAGCGTATTGGGCTTTTCATTATATACATAATAGTAATGTGCACAAGCGATCTGATCTCCATTTGTTAGATCTATTCTTTTGTACGACATTGTATTATAGAACAGGATTATGGAGCCTGCAGAAATGTCCTTGTGGAGAAAAAAAAGTGTTGCTCAGGTAGATCAGGCATCTAAGAAGAATGCAGACATAGGACACCATGAGATCCAATCACTCAGACCACAATCATACCTTGCAATTCTGATCACATGCAGAGAGCTCTAATGTAACAGGAGGCATTGAAATCCAACCTCTCAGGTCACATTCTGAGGTGGTCTGAGATGCATTCACTTAGTCTGGACAGGAATGTGTCCTTAATGGACCAATGGACAGAAGATTCAGCTGACGTGCAGTACAAGAATACCATATTAAAGTGAAATTCCAACATGTGGGAGCATTGAAAAGCCTTGCGAATGGTTCATGTGTGTAGTTCACATTGAAAGTGTGTGAACCATACTCCACTACTGGGATGAAATATAGTTTCTAGACATCACACAATCCAGGACCAAATCATTGGTTCTGAGAGCCAATCAGAACAAATGGAGCACCATATTGAAATTGAAGGTTTATTGATTCATAACATCACCAAGAAAAGTTCCACCTTAAAAGTGGCTGGTAGTCTGCACAGTGCAGGCAGCACTGTGAATTATAATTGCAAAGACACATTCCAAATCCAGAATGCTTATGCCATGTTTTAAACTATAGAGCCTCTTTATTTGCATATAGAGCGGGGAAGGGAGAACCGATCAGAAGTGATCACTTCAGACGCCTCTGGAGACATAGTCTAATGCCAGGTGCAAATGGATGTACTTAGAGCTGTCTACTTAGGATAGGATCATGAAAAATGCATGTTAATGCAAGGCCTGACCAAGGCCAAAATCATTGAAAATAAAGTTTGATAACACAACTCCAGTGCCAAGCATCCTTGCACGTTTTTATATGGGTGTATGGAAGTTGTGGTTGATTTTTTGTACAGGGAATATTATACCGGTATAATACACCACTTATGCCACAAACACTCATTTTGTAGGCAGGGACTGAACCGGTGAAACTCAGCTGCACAGACCACACTGACAGGTTTGACAATATGTTGTACATGTAAGGCAGGACATGTTCGCCTGCAGCAGCGCTGATGTTTGCAGTTATGTCCGAGTAAAGATGCATGATGCCACACTGTCTACATCACTATGTCAGCGACTTCAGGTGACATAAAATGTGCTGTATTCATGCTGAACAACCGCAGCAGTGACTTGTGATACCATGTGCATAGTCTCTATAATGTTATTTTCTATTTTGAAGCAGCCTTTATGTTTAAGCCTGCATGAATACTATTCTTAGCTCAAATGTATGGTGATCTGTTGCAATTATTTGTCTGCACCACTGACATGTCGCCATGACAGTCATCATCCTAGACTTTCAATTAGCGCTGAGATCATTTCACTAAGGCTGCTGTGATATGCACAGGATGACGAGTCCATATGAGAAATGACACTGCACAGAAATGAAATAGGACTGCATTTGTGATTGAATTGTGGAACATTTGGAATTATGATGGGCAGCCAACTCATAGCCTTCCTGTGACCCCCCACCCCCCCCTTTCTTTACCACCCCTTGATTTTTATCTCATCTTCTCTCACATTTTATCTCTGTGACTTGCGTAGGAGCAAATGATTGAAACATTAGTTCCAGCGTATAGATATCTTAATCAGTGACAGCTTGTTGTAAATCAGAATTTATTATCATGACCTATAATGGATTTGTTGAACTGTTGCTAAAAGAACAGTGTGGCCATGCTGGATGAAATCAAACACTGCAGTCTCAATAAATATTGAAAAAAAAAAATCATTCCTGCTGTGTTTCATAGCAAAATGTCTTGTAATTGAGCATGAAAACTGGCATTTAAATACCACAGCTGCATGAAATCTCTCCTTATTTACAATGGGCTTTCCACAGAAAGGCGTGTTGATCCTTTTACTGAGAATTGTGATAAATACCATAGTGAAATGACTGATTAGAAATCTAAATATAAGCCTATTTCTGAAAACCATCAAATCACAAGATATGCACTTTTGAAGTTCAAAATTAATTGCTGTTGTCATAGAAGCAAAAGCAAAACTGAATAGTCCATATTTTCTGCTATATCTCCAATTTGTATTTTAATAATATCATAATTCCTAAGAAAAATACAACTCAATGGTCATGTAAGATGGGGATAAAAGTACAAATGACACTAAGTATGACCAGTTTAAATGAGACTGTCTACAGGCAGGAGGTGGAGCAGCTGCTGGACGGGTGTGGGAGAAACAGCCTCATCCTGAACGGACATAAAATGAAGGAGATCATTGTGGACTTCAGCCTGTCACTCCACACTGATAATCAACAACATAGTGGAGGTGGTGGAGAGGAAGACTGAGAACACTACGTCATTTCTCTACATAAAATGAACACAGCAGCGTTTACACTTCCTCTGCAGGATGAGAAGATCACCCCCGCCCCCCCTCCAACTGTGAGCACCTTACACAGACGTGCCATAGACAGCACCTTAACTAACTGCATCTCTGTGTGAAGCGGCAGCTGCATGGCTGTGGAGTGGAAGTGTCTCCAGAGAGTGGCAAGATGATGTCATTAAGAAGCAAAACCCCTGCAAGGAGGAGGTAGGAGTCATTATGATGGAACACCAAAATTTGTGGACTATGAGCACATTTTACTTTAGCTCTTTCCCCCAATTATTTTGTAACGCATACTTAAATGTACCAAAACCATAACCACATCACTATATTAAAGACTTTTGGACTCATCTGCTTGTCTAAAAATTGCATTCTAAGGGTGACCTATGCAATTTTGATGCCCCCATGATGCATCAGTGTGTGATAAATTGGAGGTAAGTAGCATTAACCCTTTATAGGGCACTCATTGAAATACTCTGAAATTCAAAATTTCAACCTTAGTGTGTTACTGGAGGACATAACAAGAC
>JAPQRQ010000007.1:29535857-29548655 GCA_037367365.1 Apogon talboti
AGACCACATTGGACCTGAGACTGGGGACTCACTGTCCTCACTGGAACTGTTACTGTCACTGTCTTGTAATGTGTGTGAAAATGACTAAAAACAGTCACTTGTCTGATAAAGGGTTAAAAAAGTTTTGAAGATGGCATTATTGAGATACACCTTTTGGTTTGCTTTTCTACTTGTGATAGACATGAATCCTGTTAGCTGTAATTTTAATAACTCTTGCACTCTGTAGAGTTGATACTAATCATGTCTCTCCACTGAGTTTATCACTCAACAGGTTCAAGCAGCAAATTTTCTCGGTGTCACACTCGATGGCCAGCTATCCTGAAAATGCTATCTTTAAAATACTCCTTAAAAAACAGGGTAGGTACCACGTTTTTCCCCCTCACTCCTGCTGCACTACGCACTAGTTTTGTCCCATCTTGATTACTGGTCTGTAATTTAGTCTGCTGCAGTGGATAAAATTTTGTTTGAGCTCCAAATAGCTTAAAATAAAGCAGCTAGATTTGCACTGCCATGCTTTTTAGGTGTGAGGAAGGGCACAGTCAGAATGCACGGCAGGTTTAGAGCACAGGATAAGTTGGCATGCAATCTAATGAGTCTCCTTTAACATATTTGTCATAGTAAACAACCAAACTTTCTAGACTCACAAATAACTTTTGGTAAAGTTTGACAAAGTCAGTCATTTAGTTACACACAATGTAGAAGAGATGCAGTGTGCCGATCTGCAAAATGCTGTTTATGGGTCTTCATGTGGAAGTAGTTACAGACCATGATCACATTACCAATGAAATTAATATAAACAACCTGGTCTGAGTGACTAAGAGGGAATGTGGTCTGTGTTGTATTAGGATTTTATTATTGTAACTGAATTATACCTGCCTTCTGTCGCTGAGTCATTTATGTTACATATACTGTTTTCTATATTTGTATTTGTTGAGTGTGTAGTCAAGGACACCCTTGGAGGCTGCTGATAGTGATCCAAATGAAGACTAAAGATGACAAGATTATTATAGTCAATATTTTTGCCCCTTTGGTTTTACTTACATTAAAGGACCACAATACTGATTTTTGAATGTAGTGTCATCAGCATAATGATGAATATTTCAATCAGATATAACAGAAACATCATCTGTGCACCTTTCATGTGCATTGAAGTACACAAACAGCTTCTCTGCATTGCAATAATTCCTCATTAAAAAACAGGAAATACTGAATATGGATTTGTTCTCAGTGTTGCATTTGTGATGTCTGGATTTGCTGCACCCATAACAGCTTTTGCTGTTGTATGACCTGTAGTAAATGTCTGTTCCTTTTGTTACCAGTGAAAGTTCCACCTATTATTCTAACACTTTCACCTGTGCAGCAACTTAACAAAATGCAAGCAATTATTCACTGAAAAGCTTAGCGCTGCAGAACTTTTTAAGCACAGAATAGTTTTCTGTGTATTGATCCCTGACTCTCACCTAGAACATTTCTTTACATCAATGGATTCAACATGAACTAATACAGACACATTCTATTTTCACATGCACGTTTCTGTCTGCGCTGTCCTTAAGCTTTTCAGAAGCCTCTTCAAGTTCAGCTGGAGTCTTTAGTGGCCTGGTGAGCTCTTCAATCTCAGGGTCATCAGACCTCGTGTCTTTAGTTAAAATGGACTGAATGGACTCCAGAGATTGTTCAGTCTAGTCCAACCTCATCAACATGGTCCTCACGTATGCTTCTGTACAAGGATCCTCTAAAGTATAACCATGTTTGAGGAATTGGTCTATGGCTCTTTTTTATACTCTGTCCCAGGGATTCCGACCTCCTATCTTGCCGTGGGTATTATGAGGCGTTTGTGGATTAGATTTCGTGCTGGTGGTTGGATTTCATTGGGGAAGACTCGAGCCAAGTGGTTACCTTACCTTACCTTACAGATAAGGGCGGCAAAATGTGATTAAAAACAACATTAAATAAAATTCAGTAACTAATTTCATTTCGCAGCAGTTGCTTTTCATGCACAACATCCAGTGAAGAAGGCAGCAGGTCACATATCATTTTCATGATGCATTTCATAGCCCTCACTGCTTGTTGTTCATATGGTGAAACTGAAAACAAACCCACAGGTTTTTGAAAGTCCCATGTCACTGAAAGTCTCCTAATTTGTCATTTCAGACATGCATTTATTTATATATTGAGAATTTGTTGTCTGTATGTTCCTGTTAATCTTTTATTTACAGCCTCTTCAACAATCTAAGCTAAAACTAAAGTATTAATCAAGCAAAACTATTTATACACTACATTTCATGCACACAATGTGAAATGTGAATACCAGCAACAAGGAGTAAAAATGCAACCGACTGAAAACAGTAATTAGAGTGAGCATTAGAGTTAATCAAGAATAAAATATCAGAAAATATATATTAAAGAAAGAAAGTAACCCAACTAAAATTAAATGAAAAGTAAGGATCCTTATGAGAGAGATCCAACAAAGGCCAAAACCATCCATCAGTTTCAGGGACTCTTCTCATCCATTACACAATGTCACAGTTCAGGTGAATAAATGGACCCAGGCACAGACTCATAGAAATAAAGGAGTTTATCAGGTTAAAATGAAAGAGAAGACAAACTAGGAAGCAACTGGGAAAATCCAAAAACATTAGGATCATGAGGTGAGAGGCAGGGCAAGGAGGAGCAGGAGCACAGAGGCACATGTGACTTTGACGACCAACTGATAAGGGACCAAAGAAGGGTGAGTGGTGTGTGTGTGTGTGTGTGTGTGTGTATAGACTCTGTGATGGCTGATGGTGGACAGGTGTGTGAGGTAATAGGGTGGGTGTGGCTAGAAGCACTGAAGGGGAAACAAGCAAGACATGGAGGAGGGGCCGGGCAAACGAGTGGAGGGCAAAGACACAAAGGAAGGCAGTGAAAACAAACAAGGACAGACGTACGTGGAAGGTGATTTACAGAATAACACAAGAAACAGGCCACAAACCATGACAAAAAGACATTAAAACTGAGACAAAGAGACAGATGATGGACAGCCCAAAATGACCAAAAACAGCACAGCATCCTGTGCCTTCCTAACCTAAATCAACATCTGCCGTCTACTTTGTGTGCATGGACTTGTAGAAATAAACGAATAAATAAAAATTGCAAACACTTAGATCCTGGCACCATCAGCCTTAATCGCAGATCAGTGGATCAACGACACAACAGACAGCTTTTCCATATGCTCTGTTTCTGAGGCAGCACATCAGTCTACTCTCTGTTTCCTCTTACTATGTCACAGTCTGTCAAAGACGTAGTTCAGAAGTAAGTGCCATAAAGGTCTGCGCCCATGCAAAGTGTAAAAAAATAAATAAATAAAAAACTGCAGACACTGTGGACAAAGAAGTTGTCTCCATAAATATAACTTCCATATGCAGTTAAGTACACCATCAACTCCGATTGTGATCGTACTGTTTTGGCAGTTTTAGACAAATTATATATAGATAATACTGCAGTAAAGACAAGCGGCGCCAGGCACAACAAACCCCGCCCCTCACATGGATTTCGCCCATTGTAAGTAAATGGGAAAATTTTTAAAATTCATAAAAAAATTGAATTTTGACCTACTTTTCCCACAATGTAATCATATCTATTCTGGGTCACTGGTAATCTGTAAACTCAGTTTGGTGTGAATTGAACCAATAGTTTTGCTGCTATAGTGTTAAACAAACAAAGAAACACAGAAACAAACGCACAAAGAAACAAACTGAACCGAAAACAATACCCCTCGCCTCCCCATCGAAGGACGAGGTAACCAGGAGGTCCTTATGGTCCTGCTCTCATATGATGTTCTTAGGCACAATTCATCCTCTTTAGGCAGCAAATCCCAGTCCAGTGGCAGAGGTCTTGAATGGTAACTCTAAGAGCACTTCTACAACATGAGTACCATTCAAAAGACAGAGTGGTAATTGTGAGCACAGTTTCCAACAATGAAGCTTACTATGACCTTCATGAAGGCGGGTCCTTCAGACTGACACACTGACTACGACATGAAACTGAGCTTCATTTACCTCACTTCACCAATCTGCACTTCAGATTCACAGGGTATAGGGGGAAAACGGCGAGTAGGACTATTGTGTAAATGTGGGGCAGTTGGTTGGCTCCCCATTTTCAACCTAATCCCCAACACAAAATGTGTGTGAAGAGCTGACGGACGCTCTGCCTATAGGGCTGTCACATCGCCTTCTTCACACTGCTTCTCCAACGCAGTCATGTCACGCATTAAAGTGTACGGTATTCTTCAGTATTTCATAAGTAGGGATCCCAAGGGTCTCAAGGGAGCAAAATAAATTAAATTGCTCTGTCAAATTACAATTTGGTCCCTCAAATTACTCAATCATTTCCTCAAATTCATTAAACTTTTATCTCAAATTAGGCTACTAAATTTCCTTGAATTATTAAATGGCTCAAATTATTATTGCAGCCTCAAATTACTCAAATGACTCAGCTACGCCGCATCTAAATATACAGTAAAATGATTCTCTGTAGCCACATAATGGTACAATATTATATAATAATGGACATTATGCATAATACTGTCTTTGGTCTGCTTCTTATATCTTTCAACCTAAATGTGAGTAATGCTTTCAAACGCTCTTCAGAAAATGTAGCATGTGCATGTGATTCATAGAAAAGTTCTTTATTTCAACCTTAAAGTCAGTTCTGCAGATTGAATACATGAGACATGAGCTTGCTTTTAGGCTGAAGAGAATCTACCCCATGACGCTTCCATTTTAGCCACAGGTGTTTTTAGGCAGGTAGGAGGGCTGAATATATGATTGACATATAATTGACAACTGTAACTACTGATCAATTCCAATCAGATGGTATCTGGATGTATTTATTTGGTGTATTTAGAGTAAATATAACAATTTTGTGTGAAAGTTAATGTGCATAGAAGGATGAATGTGGATCCCCCCCCCACACACACACACACACACACACACACAAACACACACACACACTAAATGTTTACACTGCAAGATCGGTCATATAATTGGACTGTCGCCTTAAACAAAAGGCAATAACAGCCGCTAATTATTCAGGCTGAGTGGGCCACGAACAGCCTCTGGTCCACAAATCTTTTTCTTGGTGACCTCTGCTCTTCACCCTCCACAGACTGCTTTTGTCAATAATTGATTTGACCTTCTCTTTGAGCAATTAACCCTCAGTCTCACCCCTCGTTCAATCTTTATCGAACCTCTAACAAAACATAGTCCCAGGGGGAAATACTGGGAAATATGAATTATTATTCTTCAGCGTGAGGAGGAGAGCTGTGGCGTGATATTAGCTGGAGGTAAACTGAAACGTGGAGCTTCAATATATCTGTCGCGATGTAATTATGTGTTTATTGATCAGGTGCATTGACAGGCTTACGGTAACAACGGCAGCTAAATTAAAGAGGTTAATTATTATAACAGGGTTTCGGCACATGCCAATATGGAACGCTGGAGGAAAGGCTGACTGTGTACGGTGTAGCAGTTGATTATCATCAAGGAGAGAGTGCTTTTAAAGTCGGCTTCCTTTTCTGTTTTCCCTCTTCTCCTTTTTTCTCCTTTTTTCCCTCCACTCTCAGGCTGTCATCATGTGCTTGTATCCTGAAACGCTGATCCCTCTTATTTTAAAAAGAATCCTCTTTGCCCCAATTAGATTGACAATTTAATCTGATTTGAGGCCAGAACAGTGTTACTTCCTGTGCAGATTGCACACTTTATCATTTAAGAAGCCGGAGTGAAAATCATATTTTCCTCCTCCCCACAGGCAGCGGCACCTAACAGGACATGCAGTATTGTGTACCATCTCGATTTAATTTAGCAAAAACAACATTTAGGTTGTGTAAGGGTGATTGCAGCTGTCCGTCATGGCTAAGATGGTTGTAGGAAAAAAAAACAAAAAAAAAACACTAAATTAAAACACAGCAAATAACTGCTATATGTGATTTTTTTATTATTATTTTTTGCTTCTTTCTGTTCTGGAGTGTGTGGTGAAAAAGGTAAACTGGTCATTACTGGGCTAAAGCGTGCATTCTGATTAAGATCCTGTGTTTTCAATCAGCCTACCTCATACATATTTTCAGTCTCCACATTGAAATGGCACTAATCCAAAAGTGCATTTCATATATATTCATATATGCATGAGCAGAGGAAGGAACGCATGCACTGTTGAAGGTCACTTAGTGTTAAATATAGTTACATTTGTCTCTGCATGAGGCACTTATCTGAAGTCAGTGTGCTACCTGAAGTAGGTGGTGGTCAGAAGTCCCCTGGTTTTCAGAGGTAGACAGGATTTGGAAAACTACGCAATGTACGGTTAGTTTCAGTCTTGAGCTTTTTAAAATGTTATTTTAGTGGCAAACACCTGATAAACTTAGTGCGTGCTAACTGTCCAGTCACACTGACGAAGAATGTAAACCCCTGAACAGGCAAACAGTGGAGAATATGTTGGATAAACACAAGCGCGTGTGTGCTTGGTTTCTAAAGACAACGTATTTGTATGATGTTACAGAATTTGCAAAGTTATAGGACACAAAAGCTTAACTTCAGCCAATTCTGAGGCTTGTTTAACGTTAAAGACGACACAAATGTTTTGAGTGAAACGCCTCCATCCATGAACTGCATCTCCTCTGCCAGTTCCCCGACATGTTGATGCGTATTTGGGGAGGGAAACGGGAGCAGGAAAGATCCTCAGTGGCATCGGGCCTAAACCAGCGTCCCCGGCTGCTCGCCACAGCGCTAACTAGTAAACAGATATGACAGCTCTCGGCGAGACGGGCCCTTAGTCGCAGATTTTAATCTCCCTAGGCGAGCTCTGTCCTGCCGGCTCACCTCGCTGTGTTTGCTCTGAGAAAAGCCCCAGCAGCTCAATATAACCCCAGAGGAAAGCTTAATATAATTCCTCCACTTTGAAACATCTCATCTTTTTAAATCTCTGCTAAGTGGGAGGAGGAGGAGGAAGGGAGCGATGGAGGGGAGAGAGGAAGATGAAGCGGCGGTGGAGAAACATGCCAGTCTTCACTTTTTTCCCTCTGTCGTCGGTCTTGGCCTGTCTATGTATGTCTTTCTAAATCTCTTTCCCTCCCGCTTCCTCAGTAATGAGCAGAGTGTTGCTGAAATGTTAGCAGCATCACCATTCTTCCTCCTCCTCCTCCTCCTCCTCCCTCTGCCCAAACATCACCGAGTCGCTCTGGGAGAAGAAAAAGCCAGGAAGCTGTTTACTTGATTTTCACTCTCATTACCTGCAGAACCGAAGGTCAGCCTGTCAATATACCCAGGTGCGCTCATCTTTAGACGATGGGTCTTATAAATATAGTGAATATAAAATAAAAAATTAGCAGCGCTTCTGCCATAATCTTTAATGTCAAGCTCTGGGCTCAACAAGTAAAAGTTCCAGATGCACTGAGGTGGAAAGAATGAGAAAACGGTATGTTCTGAATAGGAAAACAGTGGAAGGATGAGTTGCATGTTGATGAGGTACTTATCCACCACCAACAAGTTCAACAACTTTTTTTTTTTTTCCAAATACCAACTTTTGCATATTTATGCAGTCTTTTGAATGTTAAAACTTGAAATACTTCATCCTGAGAGGTGAGGCATGAAACCTGTCTTGATTGGCTAAAATATATGGAGATATTTCTGTGACTTACTTATTCAGGTTTCCATACTGTATAGGTAGTTTGTTAAACCTATCACTTAATATCAGCAAAAAAAAAAAAAATCTATTAAACTTGCAACATATCAATCTGACTGACTTTGCATTAACTCACACTCTGCATCTATATTTAATATTTCCCATGGGGGAGGGGGTTGCCCTGTATTTTACCCCGTCGCTCTGGTTGTCCTCCTGTGAAAGTTAAGTGTGTAACATTTTAGAACGTCTAGCCACAAAGTTGATTTCAAGCAGCTGAACACCCCCATCTTCTTCTGGTGAGAAAAAAAACACACATTCAACAATAATTACTTTAGAGTCACAGGTGACAAAGTTGTTCTCCTGCATTTTTTAAGCACGAGGCTTTATTGTAGTGAAGAGTCCAATACATGCATGGATGTACAATTTATGCTAAGTCTCCAAAGATTTAGAAATAATAATAATAAAAATCCTCAAATTAATCCCCTTAAATCCCTTTATTCATTCAGCTGCTTGAATGAAGAAGGGCCCTGTGTTGCGCTGCGTAGTTTGACACATAAATCATGCTGTGCCAGTTTGTACTTAAATTTAGACACACAATTTGATGCCAATTTGCATTTCCTTTACTTGATTTTGGCATATTATTTAAATGCATGCTGTGTAGGAGCAGAGGGGTTGCTATCCCTGCAGTTGGAATATAGAACGTGTCTGAGAGCTGAAGTGTTCTTGTTATATAGGAATCGCCCGTTTGAGGTGAATATAAATGTCCAGCTGGGAACCACTTTGCAGAACACTTTTCTTAAAGCTGAAGAAGATCCAAATAATAGCAGATAGGTGACACGGACCCTGTAGATACAACTATACATAAAGCTACACACTGTGCAGGAAACAGGAGGACATGACAGTGCGGGCTAACGCTGCTGCTGCTGCTGCTGCTGTTCAGTAGCCTTCCCACTAATATTTAAGCAGATGAACACATCCCAGCAGCAGCAGCGTGCGCACACGTCAGTGTCACTTCCAGCCGCAGCATCCACACGTCTTTCTGTCTCTCTCTGCTTCTGCCCGTCTGTCTGCTGGAAAGGTCATCTGCCCAGGAGGATGTGGGCCCTCTGTGGCTGATCTCTTCATTATAGCGCTGCCACGCTGATCACATCAGTAAATATGTCCCCGCTCTGCACAGTCCTGACCTCCTGCACGAGTCAGTCAAGACGAGCTGGTGGAGCGGCTCTGCTGTCACAGTCCTTACCCTTTGGAAAGGACAGACTTACAAATAGATGTAGTCTTTGAGTTTGATGTATGTATACTGTGGCAGATGAGAATTGACCAAAATAGAGGTGAAATTCACAAAACAGATGAGTTTTCCACAGGTGAAGGAATTGAAACTTATTTAAGACTCGATTTGTCTTTAACTTGGTGTTCACTAACTTTACGTGACTTTGACTTGTGGAAGACAATTTGACGTGTCATCCAGCTCAGACCGAAAGTCATACTTGATTTTTGAAACATGATTGATTGGTTTCTGCTGCAATATTTGCACTTGCATTTCACATAAAAGGCATAAGGAATAAAGAACACCGTAGACTATCAGAGTGCCGTTCACCGTTACTGTTCATTTGTAGACTAATCAATAACACAACTTTTAAAGTGGGATAGATCATATGACTTGACTTGTCATTTAACTTGTCATTTTGGCTTTTACCAAGGACTTGACTTGGTTTATTTTCACCACAGAAACTTAAGACCTGCCTTGTTGCTTACTGACAACATGTCTGAAGGGCAAGGTGTACGCAGTGTCATCAGTTCCTCACAGGGCTGACATATGGAGACCATTCTCTCTCATTCACCATTCACACCTACAAGCAATTTAGAAAGACCTATAAACTTGTTAAGGTGCATATCTTTGGATGGTAGGAGGAAGCGGAAGAGAGAACCTTCAGAGGCATGGAAATAACATACAAACTCGACACAGTAGCTCAGGCAGTGACAGTGCTAACCACTGCACCATCATGCTGACCTCTATTCAATCACCCGTGCGTATTCTATGCATATTCCATCATTGCGGCTAACCAGGAATCACTAAAAACAATAATCAGCCGCACTGGGTTAAACATGGGAGAACATTGTTGACGCGCACGCCAAACTCCATCCTCGCTTCCGAAACTGTTTAACACCTTTATGTCTATTTCACAACCATACAGAAGCTCCATTACACGCTTACAGTCGGCTGTACAAAGATAATAAGGCAAAATACAGCGTAGCGTTCGACAGAAAACAACACTCACCCACGCCATGTTCAAACACCAGCCCAGGAGAACAGCTGATTGATTACAAGTAACCACAGGGACACACCCACAGGGACACACACAAACCAAACCCACAAATACAGAAAGAAAAGGGACATATGGCTCCTACATCATGTATAACTGATCAAAGACTCCAACAATTCAACCCACTTAAAACTCGTGCGGTTTTGAATTGTTTGGACAAAAACCGTTGATAGAAAAGTTCATGATGTCAGTCAGTCAGTGGGCAACTGCTGATTTTTGGTCTTGCAACCAAACACATCCTGCAGTGTTGACAAAATCAAATCAAATTTTCATGGCATGACTGCAGCTATGTCTAAACCAACACATTAGAGAATTTGGAAACTGAAAATTTGCAGATTGTAGTAGTTTTGAATTTTGATGGACAAAAATATATAGGTTCATATCTTTTGTCAAGGAAAACAAACATGTCTGAGTTCAGTCAGTGCAAGGAAGAAGGTGCATTAATGCTGAAGCAGAGGGTTGTGCATTATTTTTGCTGGAATTTCATCCCATGAGCAGTGAAGGTGGATGATGCAATGCAAGCTGATGATTCATCTCTGTTGTTAACTTTGCTGCTGTAAATGCATTCATCTGTGTCAGATAGTGTGTGCAACATTGTGCAAGAAGTGACATAGTGCAAAAAACGAATTTAAATCACATATATGGCAAACACCAGCGAGTAAGTGGACCTTCAGTTGTAGCATTTAAAGGTATTTTTAAGTACTAAAACATAATTATAAGTCATTTAATTTCATTAAAAGCTCTATATAGGTCTGCCCCAAACTTTTGGTATTCTGATGAAAAAGCCGTTTGCAATGCCCTCCTATAACTTGCTGTTAATGTACTTTTTTTATTATTATTATTATGTGGCAGCAAGTTCAGTATAATTGAAACACAACAGGAAATTTGGTCCCTTGTCATTTCATAATAGAATTTATAGGGAAACTAAAAGGAAATGCACTTTTTGAATGTTAATAATGTAGTAAAAATGATGTTGTTATATAAGTCTCATGGGGAAACTATGGAGAAAACAGGAGGGAAACCAAGAAAAAGCCTAAAGGATGAGTGATTATTTATGAAATGGGTCTGTGTCTTATGTGCATTAGTGTGAATACAAAGTGTGATGCTCTCTTTCTCCTCAGGTTAATGGTATGAATATAAATGGTGGCATTTTATTCAGCAAAAACCACACACACGTACACACAGGTACACAAAGTCACAGTCTTAATGCTGTAAATACATATTCACTTTTATGCAGTCATTACAAGAATGAGATTGAGTTTTCCTGTGTTCCAGACCAAAAAAAGTTTTGTTGAGAGGCTCCAAAGGTCTGATCCTGTAGGCAGTGAGCTTTCGATCGCACCTGATCACACCAAAGCCCACTCAGCAGACATTAAAGCTCCTATTAAGCCTAAAATCTATAAGAACTGAGGATGGTCTCATTTGTTCCATTTCAACCTTCTAAAATCTCTCAGAAGCTCAAAAGAAACAGAAATGGTGCATGTGAAGTTATTTTTGCATTAGGCTCAATACGTAGATGCAGATTTTGTCCCTTTGTTTTTACAGTGGCTACAGCATATGTTACTATAGATATATATATTTTTTCATCTTAATTAACAGTAATAATAGACTATTTCAGTGTATTACTTCTATATTTATGGAATGACGGAAAAGCCACATTAGTCCATTCACTAATTAAACTGACAGGAAATCGCTGTTTGCCATTGGATGACTATTTCAGTCTGATACAAAAAAAGCATGACTCGAAATCAGATATTGTTTCTTTACTCCAAAGGTTTGGTACACATGTAGACAGTCCAAACAAAGGGAAACTCATCAAAATGGGCAAGCCGAGACAAAGCAGACAAAAGGATGAAAATAGTCATACACAAAAACTCGCACTGAGAAAATGTCTGGAATGCCAAAAAAATAAGTAAATAAAAAAACTGGCACAGGGGAAAGGGAATACACTGAATGAATACACTTAGAGAGTGGATACAGTGAGACATATGCAACATGTTAGGGATGAGGCGGACACAAAAGGGCAGGAAGTGAATCTGAAATGAGAGTGGAGGTTAGATATAATGAATAAAACAGGAAATAAAAGAATATAAACAGAAAACCACGGCTTAAGAAACAGAGCAGGGTTAGTATTCAGTATTCTACTCCCCTTTCAGTTATTTGGGTTTTACCATTTTCAGAGCCCCCTTCACTACCTGAAACCATGAACTGAATATAAAGATGGACACCACAGTAGCGTTCTTGAAGTGAAGCCAAAACATGTCCATCTTCCTTGAGTCAACGAGTCTAAAAACCAAACCTTAAGTGCAGCTTCAATACATTTGTCCCAAAGGTGATTTTAAACTTTTTTACCCTCTTTAGCAAGATTCCATGAGAGCTGTTTGTGGTAAAGTTGCCAGATTTCTGGTCAGTGTGATTTAATTGTTATTATTACTGACATAATGAAAACAGGTGGCAGCTATAACAACCCAGTGCCTCAGGTCCATTAGGCTGCTTGCATGCTGGCTCCAAGTTGTATCACAAATGCAATAGGATAGTTCCCATGATACCCCGGATTTTGCTAGACTTTTTTGCAGTGGGATGCAACAGTGTTACAAGATCTATGTTTATTTCCCACTTGTGCTTGACACCATGTCCTCCATGCTGGCTGCTACATGCTGATTATGGCATGTTTTAAAGGAGAACTTTATTTTGCAGCAAGATATGCCTGAGTATTTTTATGTTCAGTTGTTGTAGGAATGCATATTGAAAATAGAGCTGATGTAAATCCTTGTTGTTGGATAAAGGGATGTAAATCTCAAATTAATTTGTAAATGCTAAT
>JAPQRQ010000007.1:29564460-29580341 GCA_037367365.1 Apogon talboti
AAACAGGCGACTCGTCCCGGGTGGCCCCCGCCCACAGGTAGCTGGGACAGGCTCCAGCCCCCCCCCCCCCCCCCCACAACCCTACTGAGGATATAGCAGGTTCAGAAGATGACCGACTGATAACCTGAACCCTTTCTCCAACTTGCAGTACTAATGATTCCAAACAAACTCCCATGTGTGCGATGGGAAGCTGTCAAAATGACACTACAGAATTTCAGCCTGAGCCTTGGTCTGGAGATTTTTTTTTTTTTTTCATATATAATATTCCATTAAGGGGATAAACGTAGAATTACCCTTCAAATGATTGTGACACGACTGAGACCACTTCGTCCAATTGTTTTGATGAGTACCTGAGCTCCACTGCTACACATCCGTCTAAACTAGCCACAGAATAGTCACATTGGCTCAGTTTGTTAACACTGCTACTACAACAATCTGCTGATGTTTGCAGTTCAGGGATGAGACTGGGAAATACAAAGCACATTTGGTATTTCTGTGTACTACTATAGATTGTTTACTACGTTGCTTTTCTTGCTGAGTTTTCTGCTTCTATTTATGAATGGTACTAGCTTTCATGTTTTTTACTATTATAAATGCTATTATTAGGTGTTCTTCTTGAACTGCTGTGAAGTGTACTAACAGAGGCCATTTAAGTAAAACTAATGGGAGTAGAACTAATCTTAGTCAGGATCAAGCATGTGTCACATCCCTACTACAAGTGAACCACCCTAGTTCATTTGTAGTGGTTTCACTTGGGATCGGACCAAGACTGCCTCCTCTCAATGCAGTTGTTGTGGTACACATCTGAGTTGAATCACAGTGCACGTTTGCCTCACAACAAGGTCCTGGGTTCAATTCTAGTCTCCACATGGATCTGCATGGGTTCTGTCCATGCACAGTCCTACAATCCTTTTGCCTTTACATGTCAGTTCTATGATGGATTGGCAACACATCCAAGGTGTACCTAGACCCCACCTTTGCCTGTTGGTAGCTGGGATGGGCCCTGGAGCCCCTGCAACTATCATGAAGACCAAGTGGGTTCAGAAAAGGGATGGATGGATGGATGGATGGCTGGATGGATGGACGGACGGACGGACGGACGGACGGATGGTATAAAAAGATGCTGAATTTGGAAATCCCCCGAGTTACTTCTTTAAGCAAATTTCTGGTCTTCCAAACTCAAGCACGTTAAAAGTCTACAGCTGCTATAAGGAAAGTGCTTTTCATTTACAGCGTTCTCCTTAATCATATTAACCTTTGACATCAGTATTGTTAGCCTCCTAAACAAAAGGCACTAAATGTCAGCTCCACAAATAAGTTGAAAACAAGGCACTGTTGTAAAAAGAACCTTTAATTCCTGTTTTTATGGCAGTGAAGCTATCACCAACGATTTAGCAACTGAAAAGCTTCCAGACGCCAGCTCTAATTCAATTTCCTTTCCTGCTCATTAACTTATAGCCCAGTCATTAGTTAAAGGCAGCACTGTTTGGATTGGCTCAGCATTTTGGATACATTAAGGACAAGAGGGTATGTGAGTCTCAAACACCCTGAGATCAGTGAATGAAATCCTCTGAGGTAATTGGAAGTTGTCATGAAGCTGCCAAACATGTTTCGAGCTGTTTACAACAATTTACAAAGATGTTAAAAAGAAATGTTGTGTCTGCCAAGAGCAACAGCAGTAACTCCCATCTGTTGTAGTAAAAAAGAATCTGTTTTATTAAGTATTGATTATGTCCATTTTATTTTATAGTGCTTTAAACAATCTATAAAGATACATTTAAAAAAAACAAAAAAAAACATCCTCTGTCCCTTCTTTTATAAAAATATATTTCTATAAAAACACATTGAGATAGTATCAGAGTGACTCAAAAAGTTGGCAGAGTTTTGGAAAGGCTTTCTTACCATTAATTAATTTATCTCTCCCCTCCCCCAATACTCTGGCCATAGTGCCAAAATTATTTATAATTTCTGACAGGAAGAGTGGGAAGCCGCTCCTGGCAGAGGAGAAAAAGGAACAACGCCAGAGAGCAAAGTTATATCTTTAATTAATTAACATGGACAATGTTATCTTTCTGACTTCAACAGCAGGTTTTTTCGGATGCACACAGTATAAACTCAGGAAGAAGAAGAGGCTGGAGTCACTGGAGGTCACTGCTAGCAGATTCATGTGTACAAGTCAGTCATAGTAATGCAAAACGCGTTCAACAGAAATTGTAAGTGTATTAAAACATATTATTTTCCAAGATACATGGTGGAAACATGACTTGCAGCAGGAAGTAAATGTATAACTTATCGTCTGACAATTGTTAGAGCATTATTGGAGGCCTGTCGCAGAGTGGAAGTTCAATAATATAAGAACGAAGATTTAGATGAGAAACAAAGCTACAACACTTACAAAAGGGCAGAGAATTATTTCTAGAATATGCCATCTGCCGTTAATTGGACACGTCTTCAATGATGAATGTGGGGTCATATGGTGTTTCAAGTCTACAGTTTTTGTTTTTTTTGTTTTTTTTCTGAATGCTTAAATCCTCACAGCAATCCTTGAAACTACTGATAGTTGATGTATTGAGCCGAGCACGTTCTCTAGTTTATTTATAACACACCATACTCAACTTCTTTGTGTATTATACAGAGGAATCCACATCCACATACACACGTTTATACCTTTAGATGCATGTGTATATGAACAGTAAACCTCACTGAAAACTGAGACATTTGTGCAAAAACAGTTAACAACCATAGTTTAACAGATAGTACCCAAGCACTTAGTGAGGAAAAATGCACTGCAGTCCTTTAAAGTCAAGGAGTGCCAGAGTTCACTCAAACAAATGACCAGCAAAACTCCCAGCATCCAACTTTGACTGGCTCAGAGCAAGCTCTTCAGCTCCAACATTTTGAAACAACATCTAAGTATTTAGCCTTTTCACTCTCATTGACTTCCTCAGTTCAGTCTACAGAGCACAGCAGTACAAACACTGGAAGCCCAACTGAAACCCTCTGTAACTGGACACAGCACACATACAGAGGGTTTCAGTTCTAGTCTCTGGAGGTTTGGACACCTGTCTGACTGCCAAACGAGTGTCTGGTTCAGGAACAACTGGGCATTCGTTTCTGGTACCAGAGCAAAGATGGGCATCGACTTGCAGTTGATTTGCAGTTTTTGCTGATCAAAACAAACACACAAAAAGGTAACATGCAGAGTTTGAGTGAGAGTCTGATCATTTTTTAAACTTTCATAAATTAACTTAAGTTTCAGATAGACTCTTTGGTTGGCATAAGGTAAGGTTGGTTTAAGGTAAGATAAGATAATTCATGTTTAGTAGCAGCAAAAACATAAGCAAGTGCAGAGAAAAAGGTAGAAAAAAACCCCAAACAAGTGAAAAAATGTAAAAAATAAATGTGGTATTTATATACATATTTATATAAATAAAGAACTAGGATTAAAAATTTTATATTATTTACATATTTACATCATCAAACAAATTATTATGCACTGCAATTAAAGGGAGAAAGATTTGTAATAATCCTTTTCACAATAAACAATAATCTTCAACTTCTGTCATATGTACTAATGTGAGCCAATGCTATCACCTCTGTTATTTACATAAAACACCAGCATATGTAGACACATATGATACAGTCACATAGTCTTCTGATATAGGGTAGATTTGTTTGTCATTATGAATGACATTTCTGATGTGCTTAGTGGGTTTTGCCACGTAGCTTTGTCTTTGATCATATGAAGACGAACAGAGGCATACAAGTGCATATGTGGTCATCTAAGTAACCACGTCTGAGCTGTTACAGACAGGCCCTCACAATCACACAACACAGCTGTCACTTTTTTCAAAAAATGATTCATTTTGTTTCAGATTGGTCATAAGGGCTGTGAAATGTAATACTCAGACCCGTCCCATGTACCAGTGTCTTGAGCTGTGAGGCCCTGCAATGATGTCATGTTTCAATGTTCTTGTTGTTTACTTTATCGTCTTTGATTTTTATAGATTTTATGACTGCATCTGTTTTTCATTTATTGTTACAGCTAATGTAATAGCGCTGAGTTCCAACACAAATTTCCCTAAGGGGATAATAAAGTGTATTGTAGGTCTTATAAGGTGGCAGGATAATTTGCAAGGTGATAAAGGTGTTAAAGAGCATCACAGAGGTCAACTGAGCCACCTCTCCCACATGACCCCGTCCACAGAGCAGCCTTTAGTTCCCCTTCAGCGTCTGTAACACATTTGCACTAGTCTGGATCCTCCTTTATTTACATCACTGTTGGGTTAACTGGCTGTTACCCTGGTTCTCAGTTCCAAGTCAGCCTGGGGCTCTCAAATGTAAAGTTCACCTTTACTGCCCCCATAGGGAAATTCATTCTCCACACTGAATCAATGCTAGTACTTTAGGAGCAGAGTGTTACTTCTGAGTGATGTCTGGGGACCAACTCCAGATCTGAGGGAGTACCTTGGTCAAGGGCACTAATATGAGAATGATCCTAGCATGTAAGTTTTTGATGATAGGGGGATGCTATCCCCACATAGCAAGGCCCTGTTCTAAAGGGAATCCAGACCTTTAACTTTCTTCCTGTGAGGCAAATTTGCAAACCACTGAGCCCGATGTGAAAAATAAAAATAAAAAAAACTAGACAGAATTACACACATGAATAGACAAATGTGAGTGCTGACATAATCTCATTTACATAGATACAGATCTTATCCAAAATACCAAACCTGAACCTCATGTAAGTAGTTATCGTAACATTGCAAGGCCTGTCCCCACCTGTGATTGTGAGAGAGATCTGTATCCTCATGGAGGTGAGGAGACATGCACACATTTACTTCACTATCCCCATGAGGACACTTATTTAGATAACACACACACACACACACACACACAAATTCTGTGGGCTAACATGCAACAATAAAGAAAGTATACGAACACTGTCTAAACTGAAATTGAAGTGATAATTGTTGATTTGATGAGTTTATCTTTAAAATCTTGAGGCAACAGACACAAAAACACAGCATATGTAGTGTTATTAAGAACTAAGAGTTTGATTATGCTCTCATAAAGTGGTACAGCAAGTGACGAAACAGCCTTAAAGCTGCCTCAAGGTCTGAATGTGCATCGTGCGTCCTCTCAACTCCAGATAAAACCACTAATGCTGTGGTACAAGAGTATACTTACTGCATTACTGCTGATCCTTTTTGTTCTTTAAGTAAAACTATTACATTTAATCAGTTTATTGTTTTACCAGAATCACCTGAGGGAGATATACAGTAAATCAAGTGCAGGTTGGTTACTGAAGGGTGTATGAGGAGTAGATGACATGAAGTAGAGAAACACTAAAAACAAGGCAGTCATTGCAGTGAATTATGTGAGCGCAACTTTTATCTTTTTTTAATATGAATTATCTGACACCACATCATATGCATATAATGGAAATAAAGAATATTCCAAATACATAACTGATAACATGCCCAAGAAATATAAAAAAAAAATTTTTAAAAATGCAAACATTGTCAAGAAAGCAGGTGGTGACATATTGCAAAGAGCCAAAGCCAGAGTCAAACCCAGGTCATTTGCTGCGTTAAGGCTTGTAGCCTGTAGTCATGCACCATACCAGCTCAGACAACGTATGAGTCATTTCTAAAGAGGATTAACTGGTCATTCATGTGGAAGTCATTTAACTGTTGTAGATGTGGAATAGTTGACAGTTTATTAGGGAATTCTAATAGTAATGACTGCTGACATCAGCTGTCATATACTGTGAGCATCTACATTGCTTTTAATAACAGCTTAATTATACGCCTGAGGAAGAAATAAAATTAAAGGCATTTGGTGACATGTTTATGAAATAACAACTGAGGCTGTTAGACCACGGAGAATTTCAAAAAAGTAATAAGTGCCAGTTGATTTAAAGGTACACCATGTTCTTATTTTCTCCAGAGTTCCTGAATGCACCTCGACATGTTTTTGCTCTCTCCGTCTGTTGGAACACAGTATGTATATTTTACCAGGAATCTGTCAATAAGAACAGCACAAATGTCATTATCTTTCAAAACCAAAGTATTGAACATGTATTACAATTGTATTAACCTCATGTTTATTGACCCATATTATCATGTCATTTCATTCTAGCTAAAAACTCACGAGGCTAAATATTAATATCAGGCTAACAGAAAGGATAAAACCCTATTGATAGGTAACCTAATGAAATGATCTGTCACAGTTTAAATGATGGGGAATATGTACAGCATGTGTTTTTAGGTATTAATCAGACATTGTACATACTCTGGGTTCAACCCTTTAACCCCTAACGTGTCTGTCCTGAGCGTTCTGAATGTATGGTTTATTTTAAGTATTCATAAAAAATTTAACCGTTTCCTCAATAGGAAAAATGTCTAAACGTGCTGATCGAATAGACCTTGTTCTTTCCACAGACAAATGAGACAATGTACAGCACAGGAAATGTCACATTAGTTATTCATTCATTTGTAATTGTGTTTAGAATATCGGTTCTTAGTGCTGTGTACAGTTATTTATATTTTAACATTAAAAAATACATTTTGATTTGTGTGTTAATTACACAGATTTTCTTTTATAATACATTTTATGAGCCAAGTGTTTGTAATTTCTACCACGGTATCTTTTGATGTTATTTGTGCCCGTCTCTGCTTGTGTATTTTCAGCAAAAGGAAACTCTCCCCTGGTTGTTGCTTTCATCTCCTTGATTAGAAACACGTCTCCCGTGACATCAACTGCTATATGTTGAGCTTCAGCTGTGAAATCTTGTTTGATAAGGCCTGCAGGTAAGACCTTCTCCAGAAAATCCCATGACCAAAATAAATGGAGCCAAGCTTTTTAGGAAATCTCCAGCTTGGACAGAGACGATGGCCTGAAGGCTGCGATGCCAAACTGGAAAATCCAGCCCAGGAAAATTAATTGGTGACGGTTTTCCTACCCTTAACATCTGTTATCAAGGAGAGTTCAGACCACCAAGTCAGGTTGATTTGCTCAGTGGCCAAACTTAAACCATGTGCAGGGAAAAAAATAGGTTGTGTTATGTACATCTGAAGAAAGTGAGTGTTGTTTTGAGTTGTAAATCAGCTCTGAAACCACACAAGTGATTTCAACAGCTGAGGGAGCCTCCAAATAGCACAGCAAAAGAGCTGCATTTCTGTTTTCTGCGCTGTGAACCATCATCGTGTATTTGTTTGCGTGCACATGTTGGGTTTCTTATTCACGAGAATTTGTTGATCTTTTTTTTTTTTCCCCCCACAGCCAACACACACCCTGCCCCATAATTAATGGACCACTGGCAGCTTCTGCTCAACTGCACCAATGTGAGCGCTCGGCTTCCTTCGATGTCAAGAACGAGCCAAGAACGGGCTTCAAAAATAACAGGGGAGTCAAGTTTGGAAAAAAAAGGCAGAAAAAAATTAATTTGTGGATAAATTATTCTTAAACTGAAAGAATAACAGATTGACTTACACATTCTTGGTGAAAGGGCCTACTTACAGTAATTGGTCAAGAAACAGATTGGTGTGTGGGTAGACCACCACAGTCACTGATGTCATGACAGGTGTTTTGCAAATAAAAATATGTTTTTATGTGTTCACACAGAGGGACGGCTCTTATTAGCACTGCATTACATCACACTTGTGAATCTTGAGTTGAACCTTTTGCCACCAAAATCTTCTCTGGTCATCCTTGAGACAAGGAGAATCGTTAGGAACAGTTGGACAGAAACAGTTCCAATTCTACATTTGATATCATGCAGTCAGTTGGGCCCCACTGCAATTAAAGCATCTGAAAAGAAGAAGCCCATCTGGTAGACACAACCAAGGTCTAATCAGGTCCAAGTTGAACTGATCTTGACTTTACTTGATTATTTATTTTTCTAAGTACTGTATAACGAAGTCTTAGATGCAGCAGGAACACTGTGCTATCCATGTTTCTAGTTAAATACTTGCAAAATACTGAGACTTCAATACAACATTTCTCTGCCACAGAGGAATGGAATGACTGTATGGTTAAATCAGAGTTCACATATTAGGCTTAGATTGCAATGAAAATAGAATAGAAATGTATTTTTTTTTTACTTAGGTGAAAATAATCATCTGTTCCATTTTCTGTACCCCATTTAAGGCTTATTTCCCTACAGAGACAACAAAGATTACATGAGTAAAGGTTTGTAACTACTCAGAATTTGTGTTATGTATGTCTGACAACTGTGTTTACACTTGCCCACTGCCTTGTTTTATTCTATACTTACGAGGAGATTTACATGTCTTATAGCATATTCTCAATATTAGTTCTCTAATAGAAATTATTTAAGACAAGGTGACATAGTGTTTGGAATAATTAGTGTTTACTGCCTGTACTGTTTGCTGTAATTGGCCCGCTGCCCTGTGTTTGTATCAGAGGAGAACCAGATGAAAAATTATCTGGATATGTGCATCAGTCTAGTCTGCCTCTGTTTGGTTTGTTCATTAGCAGCTGCTGGCAGTCAGATGTCAGCATCTGTCTCTTTCTACCCATAAATCCTTGTGTTTTGGAGTTGTTTCCTCATTAGACTACTGTTCCTAACAAACCAAGCCAGAGTTTGTTTGTCAGATGACCAAAACCTCACACTTCAGGAGGACTTCAGAACTGTTCCTTGTTTAGTGGCTCTTCAGATCCCACAGAGTTTAGATGTCAGGCTACAGATAAAAGGGACTGTAAAGACCTCTGTGTTCAGAGTCTTTACACAAGTTACATTTTAGATTTTGATCATAATGGAAGACTTAAGATATTCAGCGTTGGTTATGTCAGTATACCATTCATGCTAAATCTCAGACAGACATCACGCCCAGTCAGGGTGGAGGGTTGGAGAATATGGGATGATGGAGGTCAGGGAGGAGCGGGCATGGTGGGGGGGTGGGGGTCAGCAGATTGTCAGGATCTTCCTTGGTACGGGGAATGAAGCGGTTGAAAATGGCTGACAACACAGCTTTGACTACTCGATGTGGATGTTAAGATGGGTCACCAAATATGTAACCACAGGATAATCAACGCCTGGGCCTTTTGCATCCTTTACAGCTTCCAGATCGGCTGAAGAAAAGTACTGGTGGTAGTCTTTAATGACCGCTTTTTCCATTTCTTTGATACGCTTTACTTTGCTGAGTGTTGTCAGGAATAGTGACTCCCTGCAGAAATTCCCTTCAATGGTGGAAGTTGGTCTCGCCGGCTGCCTTTTTCTAAGGACATGTCTGGGGTCACAAACAAACCACTATTTTACACTGATGAAAGGAGGTGCGGAGGAGTCCACCAGACCCCACCTCACGATCCTTCTGACTTTTTTTTCGGTTTTAAGCAGGAGGTGTCAGAAAAGTTACCGCTTTTAGGAGCAGGTGCGTTGGACCTATGCAGACACAACAGGTCTAGGCACTTGTGGGGTCAGGCTCTAAATCCCTGGGTAGTATTGTCCTCTGAAATGTCAAACAGTGGAGCTTCACTCGTGTGTATGAAGATGTTGGGGCCCATGGACGTTCATGTCTTCACTGTCACCAGGTGTCTTTGATTCACTTCAGGTGGCTCTTTCCTCTGTGCTTTCAGGATTTGTTAGACTGATATTCACTGTCTTGTAGCTCCATGATGGACTTGGTTGTCTGGTTCTTTTCATCCATGGGAGACTGGGTACAGCTGGCAAACTCATGGGTGCTACCAAGCTTCTTTACAAGTTATTCGGATTTCCTCGTGTTGCAATGAATTCACAAAGCTTTTCACAATGCAATTTCTTGCATTTGAAGGATTTACAGTTGTATTTTCCTCTCAGGCTGTTCCATAAATCTGTCTCGAAGAATTTTCAGGGCTGTCGCTCTGATGTCCTGTTTGGCAGACTAAGAACGTTGTCCTTTACCAACAAACCTATGGTCTCCAATGAATAGCTCTATGTGATGCATGTACTGCTGGGGTGAACTTTGGAAGGAGTCTGGCTTGAAACGAGACTGTGGATATCGAAGGTTTATTTATTATGAAGAGCAAAAAAAAAGAAAATAAAAGAAAATGGTGCAAAACATAACTGCATTTGGAGCAACTTTATAACCAGTAGTTGAGTCTGCCTTTTGATATGAAGTGTAGAGGTTTAAACTGTTACAGAAAGTAAAAGTAAACCAATCTGAACGGTGCTTCCTGATTAGCCCACCTGTGTGTTTCCCCTTTGTTTCAGGTCAGATAGATCAAGCACAGGTGGCCGGATCAATGTGAAATGTTTAATTATTGTTGTGACAAATGGCAGAGGCATTTAGCAGGGTTTGCTGAACAAATGATATCAGTGATTGCAGTGGAGGAGTGTGCCATGATTCACAACGACAAGCCATGAATTATTAAGCCACTAGAGCTGCCTAATGCCCTGAAGCTGTGTTTCTCTTTGTAGACGGAAGCCCAGTGGGGACAAACAAAGGGGACGCAGAGGGGGATTTCAAGTCAAGCCACCCACAAAGCGGAGGCAGAGAGGAATTTAGGTTGGTGTTGGAGCTGCAAAGCACAAATTAAACTGAGGGTTAAAACACGATGTGAAAGATCTTACAGATGAGGATGAAAAGGTACTGTAGTTAAAATATGATGTCATGGTATTATATGTCAAAATATTTTACATATGGTAAATCGGGGCAATTCAACAGACTATTTTACCATATTGTTAAAGTAGGGCAGGTAATGCATTGTAAACATAGCAGTAAAAGCAACAATGGATAAAGCGTTTCATTAAGTAACAAATATTACAATCACTCATTGAGAGAAACTTTCGGAGTCAATGAAATTAAGTGATAAAAATGGCAAAAGTAAAGTCAGTGGTGCTCTCAGTAAATAGTTTTAAGGATAATGGTAAAACTCCAGGTTCTCCTTCACTGGTATCTTTGCTGAAGGTGCAATGTTGGAAAAAGTTACCGACCACGCCATTATGTTTGGGGAGTTTAATATTTGTTGATATGAGGTTCAGACCAAACTGATAAGAGTTCTGACCTTGTTTGGACAAGTCAATGTGAATCAGCGTAGCTACTGACAAAACAAAAAGAAAAATCCAAAGGGAGGTGATTTAGGGTTGTGTGGCTGTTTTCTTACCGTAAACCAACCTAAATTAAAATAGGATACAACTCGGATACTTCAGAGCATAGACTATCTGGATACGGTCATACATGAGCATGATGAACCAATAGAGAAAGGGCAGGATATAAATACACACAGGACTGATGACATCTTAGAGGCAGCAATCAACTCCAACCACCATCACCTGCAGGTCAGGTTGATCACTGTGTTCCACAGACACCTGCAGTGAAATAATGCAGATATGAATCTGGCTCTTTTTTTTCCTTTTAATTTTCCTCAGGTCAGCCAACTTGAAAGGCGAGCGAGCACTCTGTGTTATTCTTGGGTCAGAGGGGAATAATGCACCACTACAGAAAATGGAAGCAAGTCGGTCCTTTGTACACATCATAGTACAGATACAAGGCCACTTTATGGATTACATTTACACCAACAGTATACGCCTACACACTAATGCTATGTATACACACAGACAGGGATTTTATCATGGGTTCACATTTCATCTGCATGAAAACTCCTGTTAAGGTCACTGAAAATGACTATTTCTCAAAACTCTAGCCAGATTTAGAGATGGTGGAGATTTTGGAAAGATCTATTTTTGTGCTTGCATGGGGGGAAACAGAGTTTTATGGTCCCAAATGTCACAGTATGCAACAAATAAAATAAAATGTATAAACAAAAACGCCAAAAAATAAGTGCATAGACATCATGTGTGAGACCTTTCGTTTATCCTATCCTAATCCCATGACAGTTTACTCTACAGCATATTTATACCGGTGCGTGTAGATGAAAAGTTTTCTGAGAAGATCTGGTGTGTACAACATTAAAAGGAAGGCATGGGGGGGACCAGACAGGGATGCAGAACAGGATGAGGAACATGAGGGCAGGAATGAAGTGGTGTATGCAAGACGGCAACCTGCCATTGAGGGGTATACGTAGACTGTGAGATTGCAGAACAGCAAACAGGTGAGTACAGGTGGAGACGGGGCCAAAGGAGGGAAACTGGGGAGTCAGAGCCAAGCAGGGCTGATCATTCAATAAGACACAGGTGAAAATAATGAGCGGGAAAAGACAAGAAGTAAAAGACATGTGAGGAGGCAGTTTACAAAATAAAAAAGGCTATGAAAGGAAAACGACAATGAGACATCACCATGTATGTAGTAAGAAATGTGAAACAAAGGCTTAGACAAACGGTCAAAAGAGTTTGAAACGTCCGTGGTTCAGTTCATGAGGCATTTGTCTGGAAGTATGTCTATCAGCTCCTAAATCAACAGCTCAGGTAGTATCATATTGAATGAAATACTCCATCTAATGATGAAACTATAAACCATGATTATGATGGTAAATGGTAAAATGGTAAATGGACTGCTTCTTATATAGCGCTTTTCCACACTGTAAAGGTGCCCAAAGCGCTGATGATGATGATGATGATGATGATGAAGGACTACTTATCAATATCTACATAAAAGCAATGATTAGAAACATGCATACATTCAAGTTTCCAGTATATCTGGTTTTATTTCTGGTTTATCTCCCTTAAATTAGATTTTATGCCCCTAAAACTTTGTTGAATCAACAGCTTTAACCCAACAGATACTGAGACAACCTAATATTTGTGGAAGAAGGACATTAAGTTGGACAACCTGTGTTTGACAGCTACATCCAGAAAACCAAACATCAAGCAGAGCCAACAGTGGTGCAGCTTTGCACCAGCTGTGGTTGGGCTGATGTCTTACTATGGACCAGAGATGTCCGTTGTGTCTCACCAGACTATTTAAACAAAAGACCTACTGTACTATAGAAGAACAATGCCATTCACACTAACAGTAATATGAAAGCTATGTATATAAAATACTGGAGCAGAAACAATGGTGTAATTTTGGGCCTTGCTTGTAAATGTTCCTTTCAGTCTATTTAATAACCATAAAAACATTAACGGGAAGGTGTATGTGTCAAACCATGTCCATGTCTTTGTCTGATATAAATTAAACCAAATCAAAGAAATCATTAAGTCAAATAAAAGACACAGTTTTAATGTTGACACATTTTTAAGCATTTCAGAGAATAAAAGATGTTAAGTATGTACTTGTGATGCTGCAAATGTCTAACCTAGTGGCAATAAACATTAAATAAAAGACTGCCGAAGGAAACCCTTTGATATCGACTCAAGAGTTTAAATAATAATAACCGATTAATACGATTTTCTTAAAGCATAACCCATTACACTGTCAGTTTTTTGTGCTGTTAAAAAGACGATCTGCCAGAAAAGCTTCAAAGAGTGACACATTTACCATCTGTAGCCAACATTCATTTGGTTGAAGAAATGTTTACCAGACAGAGTCCTGACACACGACGAGCTCAGTGTTCTGCCTTTGACATTTTTTGCAGCGCTGCCAATAATGAGCCACAAGCTGAAGTTTCCCCAGCAGGGTCGCTCAGGGCTGTGATTCCCCCTCAGCACGCCGCCGCCTCATCCTGACCTAATTACCACAAATAATTGCTCATAATACTACACGGCCAGGATCCCAAGAAGGCTCACTCAAAAATAACATCCTCAGCACTTATTACCAGCTGTTTCTGCCAATAATTTCGCTCTAAAAGGAGAAACTGTTTGAAAAAAGAGTAAACCAGCTGTGACAAAGGGATTGATTGCTGTCATTAAAACATATTTGCAGGGTGCATTTTAGCAAGAGTTGTAAATAAAGAACAGTGATACCTCCATGCACTTAAATGCCAAAATATCGTCTTCAAACATAACTCCCTCGAATGCTGTTAGAGGAAGAGGTTGACGCCTCCCCTTACCTTTTCTTCTCACCGTGTATGTTTTGATTTCAATGTTGGTGGAAAAAATTCATCACCACCAAAAATTGCAATTCGTTGGAAGAACTGAGATAAATTTAAATGTGCTGTGAATCAGGGCCCAGTGCTTGAAAGGTTTGCATACAATGTTTCGAAAATGTTCATTATCATTTGAGAAATGAGCCAAAGCAATTGAAAATGACTGTATTAACCTAGCAAAAACAAAATAACAGGGAGCTACAATGATTAAACCTGTAAACAGGCCATCACTGACCCCTTAACCCAAATCAAAATATAGTTAAAAGCCTGTGAGCGGTGAGAAGGGGGGGTGTTAATCAGCTCAGGTGCTCTTTGTTTGCTTGTATAATCACACCCTGTGCATGCTAAATACATTAGAGAGCAAAAAAGAAAAGTAAAATCAAGCAAAGGGTGCTAAAAATATCACAGTGCGAGCACAGTATTCTTATGAATATCCTGTAATTGTAGGATGGGGAATATCTTTGAGGAAGAATTAAACAATTCCAAAATGTACCTTAATCCCTCAGAAGGAACCAAAATTGCAAAGCTCTATTTCTAGTTTCATAAAGGGCCACATCCACATAAAGACTGTGTGGCTTTTGAGGATGCAAAAGTGCCACAAATGAGTAAAAAAAAATGGTGTGTAATTCACAAAGCATTCGCAAATGGTTGACTGCAAACTGCACTGCCAAGCAGATGACACCAATCTTACATGTGTCATCTGCATGGATGGAAACTGTGGAATATTCAAACGTTTGGAGCAAAATCAGCCTCTTTCTATGAAAATCAGCCTCGTCGTAAAAATCACAGTTCACAAAAATCAGCGCAAACTACACCAAATGTGGTTCAGTTACTGTCTGCTGAAAGGCTTACAGTCTTTCTCGGTATCTTGCTGAATCTCTAAACATGTAAGTATGTGAGGCTAGAATGATATTATATCAATGTTGAATTATATTAAGAGTGAATCTTATATCCAGCTGTGACACCAGACAGAACATGAGTATTAATATTTCCTGGAATTACATTATTAAATATAAATTATGTTAATGGACATTTCAGGAGATTGTGTTATAGATAGATATGATTGTGAAGATCTGTGTGTGTGTCTGCGTCTATTCATTAAAGACAATCTGAGGTTTTTTTGTCATTTTCATTATAGTCCAATCTGTGGAGAGAAACACCTAGAACAGAAGAAACTCCAATGCAAAATCAGAGGAAATCAAAGTCAGAATAGAATAGAATAAGCTTTATTGTCATTGCAAAATACCTTTGTACTGTGCAACGAAATTTGGTTATTTGGCATTAGTGCCAAAATGTTTAGGTTGGATCTACCAAGAACAGATTGCTCCTTTGATCAAATCCTGTAGTTGTATGTTTTTTGCTTTCCATAAGGTATCAAAAAAATGTGAAGCAAACCTTCGAAAGATCACAAAATAAAATGTGAATTCCATGTGTCCATAAACTTACTTAGAGTACATAAACTGCACTATGATGTGTTTTATCGACTGGTGGTGGTGTACACTACATTACACATGACTCTAATGAACAAAACATAAGCAGTTGAGCCTTTGGTCAGTTACTGTTTTCCATTTAAAGTGGCTCCAGTGGATTTTTCATGGATGAGACCACGGAATAATTTGGTCTCTTCAGTCTTCTCTACTGTATATGGTCGACATGCGTTATTGCACAACCAGACAAGTTTCTAGTTTATAGATGAAGTCACAAACACCTGAGTGAGAAAAAGGTGTTTCCATTCACCATCATGTGCATTAACTCTTTTTGGAATGAAGGGAAATAATATACAAATCTAACCAGTAGAAACTCTTCAACCTCTTCCTCCACCATCCACCTCAATATTACTATCAAACACCTCTGACACATGCACACACAAAACTATTAACCCTATGTTAGTCACCTGGGGTGTTTCGACACCCCAACTTTTTTAAATTGCTCATAATTTCCAAATTAATAAT
>JAPQRQ010000007.1:29599508-29618867 GCA_037367365.1 Apogon talboti
TATTTATGAATGATGTTCTCAGATTAAAGTTAAAGGGGTATTACATCAAAAACAGAGAAAACTGAAGAAAAAGTGACTTTTTCAGCCAAATCTCTCAGTGTGTCCATCCACTGTCCCTGATCCAACTCTGTGGGTTTTATTGGTGAATCAATGTTGTAGAAGATGACGGTGTTTCCACGTTCACTACGGAGCCTCTGAACGTCCGAATGGGTCATATCTGATGACTGTGAAAAGTAGATGATTTTATTCGATGGTGGATATTTGGGTCTTTAGGGGTTAACTTTATGTTGGCCTGTATTCTGGTATCATTGCATGTTCCACTGGGTGTTTTGTTTCTATACTTTGCCATCTTCACCTCAGGACACCTGTGCTCCAGGTTAACAGGTGACCTTCTGTTCCCACTCAATCTCCACACCTGTTAGTGTCCACAGAGAAGTTTCATATCAACTTCATTCTTTTAAGTCAATAAAAATATCCTCAATATTTACAGGAAAACTAATAGTAACTAACGCACCTTAACAATCACCCACAAATAAGCATAAACCAAAATGCCACAAATCACACTCACATGTCCACATGTATTTTCTCTGTATCATTAAATCAATTACTTTGAAAACTGCACTTCAGGTTCCTTTTTCTAAAAGGACATAATCAGCAACCATTCCCACACACACTATTTTTTCCTTAACTTTTATTATGAATACTTTTTGTGTTGTATAAGATTCAGATTTTTTTTTCCAAAGCAGTCTGCAGGACAAGAGAGGAGTGTTCAAAATCAGATACTTTGTCCAGGTTTATTTATGGTAAATCAAACCATGCTACTTTAAAACTGAGAACAATTATTCAATTTGTTGGTCAATAAAATGCATCAATGCTTTAATCTGGCAAAAAGCATACATCTGCATTTGTACATATATGTATGAAATTGTTCAGACAGCAGGTGCAGAAGAGGGCTGATTTGGTGGGATTTTAGTTGAATACCCCTACTCTAAAGCATCTGAAACAGTTTGAACACTCTGTTTACCTATATATCCATTCTTTTAGTTTCTTCTCTGAAGTTGAGATACTTTTGGAAGTTATGTGAAGCTATCATTGTGAAAAGTGGAAGAAAAATAAACAGAGGACGGAAGAAGTTGAAAATGATTCAAATTATCAACACGCCAACAGCTGAAAGACGCAGCACACTTAGATGATGAAGGCAGGATTTATAAGGGGACCGAGGCAAAATAACAAATCTAACAAATATAACTCTAAAGCATGTGTTTCAAACTCATTTTAGTTTAGGGGCCACAATCACTCCAATATGATCCTAAATGAGCTGGACCAGTTTAAAATACAGAGAACAAAGTCAAATGACATCACGACAAGGTTTACATCTATAAAGTATCCTTTAAAAAATGTATATAACATGAACCTGAAATTTCTTTATAAAAAAAATAAAAAATAGTGCATTTTCAACAATATTGTGTCTCAGTTTCTCATTTACAGATCACAGTGGATCTACAAATACAAAACATGTAGTAACAGGCAGAATACTGTTAACATTTCACTTAATTCTCTTAAGGCATTTCAGGTTGTTCATATTTGTTCAAGTTATTCATATTTTTTGTGAAAGGATAGTTTGTAAATGTAAACATTGTCATGTAATTTTGTATGTTTTACACTAAAACAAAGACAGAAATTTGACGTTGTCATTATTTATAGGGTATTATAATCTCATTTCACTGATCGGACATCATTAATCGTTAATATCGTCAGTGTAATTTTTGCATTTCAAAAATTCATCCCAGGGACCGGATTGGACCCTTTGGCGGGCCGGGTCTTTACTGCGGGACATATGTTGGACACCTCTGCTCTAAAGGAATCTGACAAAATCTTCTGTGACTGAATAGATTAGGTGTGAAAGTGCCCAGAGTTTATTTATTGATCCTATTTATTGAGATATTGATTGAGTCCTGTATTGATCAGTTTCCATTGACTTGGAGAAAAACATGACCAAAAGTACAATGGTTTTCACAGGGCACTGTCTGGCTTTAACCTCTTAACCTCTCTCTTTCTTTACTACCCTTAGTGTCCCTCTCTCACTGTTACTAAAAAAAGCCAAAATGCCCCAAAAATACACTTACTTTCTTACTGAGGAACACGTCTGGCTTTTCTATACTTTGTGTATCTGTAACTTAATTTTCCCAAGACTTCACTGTCATCTGAAAAGGATTGACAACACATCACCGAGCCTAGCGACATGTTTCTTTCTTATGAAACAGAACAGTACAATAGCTTTCAGCAAAAAACAACAGTTTCAAAGTCCAATCATGATTCACTTTTTGTAGTGGAGACGTGCGGTATATTCTGGCCAGTAGACTAGTAGCCTTCAGAGAAAAAAAGTTACTCTCCCTATTTCTTGGCATGAAAGTATAAATAAATAAATAAACAAGTTTTATCACTTTTTCAACCTAAAACACACATGGGTCGATGCCCATCAGTGCTTTTTCTTGTCATGGAGTTAACCTCAAAGTCTCTGAATGTGGACAGTACGTCAGACCTTATGAGGCATTACTCTTAACTCCCAATGACATTTGTGGCAGACAGTGAGCAGCAGTTTTGTGTCATTACTCGCCGTTCTCAGCGTAAGGTGAAGAATAAATGAACAGCGGCTCCACTAAACCCCTGAATTCATGAAGAGTCCATTTCAGTGCCAGAACACACACACTCAGGTGCCAACAGTGTTTGTTCAGTGGCAGTCAGACAATGAATGTCATCTGTTTCACTGTGACGGCGCTGCTGAGTGAAGAAAATACAAAAGCTGTGAGTCAGGACGAAATGAAAAAGAAAGGAAATGAAAACACAAAGGCGCATGACTTTCATTTATATACTTATTTTCTAATGGATTTATCAAGAAAATAAAAAGGAAAGAAAACAATATCTACACTAGTTGAAAAAAATAGTTGAGGAATCTGATGGATAGTCAACCAGTGCAATCCTCACATTTATTTCATTTTTAGTTTTAACTAAATAAATCTGATTGTACCTGTGTCTGTTTTGGTGGTACAGACTAACAGAGACAAAATGAAAGAGTACACTCTGCTTGTTACTGCTGAACATGAATACAAAACCAGATGGGCTTTGGGGAGCAGATTGGAGTTGTTGTGTAGTTACGAATGCAGACAGGCTACTCCCAAAAACTGAAAGAAACACATTATGGTTGTGTTACTGTGTTTTATATCTTTAGTAAAAGTGAGCTGTGGCTACAATGAAAAGGCTTATAAGTCACATACTGTAGGTATGACAGGGCTTCACCCCAAACATGGTGATTACCCACAGTAGGAAACGGTCACAAGCCACAAGAACAAGAGACAGTGTCTGAAAGATTTTTGAGCAACTTTGAGCCAATCTTGAAATGCTGCATAAATTCTGTCAGATTTGGAATCAGCATGATTCCTGATTTAGTCATGAGTAGTCAAGAGTTTTCCTCTCGTAGCAGATTCTCAAAGAGACTCAAAGGCTTTTGTAAGCACTATAGCTGCTTTACGTTTCAGTGAAAGTTTTATTGGAGGTCAACTTTAAAAAAATACGTGTGCAAGGTCCCTCAACCCTTTGTATTAAGATACATTTGTTTTTTAAATGATCAGCTCTACTTCAAACCAAAATAAAATGAAGTAACATTACGGACGACCTACAACTATTGACAGAGTCTATGACATTGACTAATATGAGAACAGAACACTGTTAACAGCACATCATTATTTTTAACTCCAGTTCTCGCTGATGGATTAACAGCCCACACTGTCCTGTTCATGGAACCCAAGAAAGGTGACACTGCTTTTTTTTTTAATATATATATATATATATATATAAGGTATAGGACAACTAGTGTCAACCACAACAGATAAATCTGGAATCTGGTAGTATACTGATATATATGTGTCTATCTGATGAACTCAGCATTTAACCAGTAAAGATACCAACTGCATGACTGAACTTTAGTTTACATATGCATTTACATACAGCTCAACAACCTCCTCCCTAATAGAATCAGTCAGACTTTTGTTTCATCTGATCTCGAGGCGTGTGCCCAGCTTTACTTTACAATATCTTCAAATTCCCACTGACAAAAATAAAAACAGCCTTTTACATCCATTAGTGTGATTGTCACATTGTCTGCTGGGACTTTATCTACAACCATAACATAAAGTGCATTGTCAAATACAGCTACAGGTCTTTAATGTGTTTTCAAACACCAACAGTCATTCATAATTCCCAGAAAACTGTGTTCTGGAACAACAACGTGACTTTTCACATCAAAGATGGAGAGTCTGTAACAGATTGGACATTCAGGCATTCACAAGCTAAAAGGCAAATAATAAGTCAATCAAACTGAGAGCAAGTGACATAAAATGTCCCATTTCTCTCACTGTTAGTGGTGTGATTTTTCTTCCTTTTCTTCCAAACAATAAGAGACCATTACAAAGCGCTGAAGCAGGTAATTACTCCAAAAGTAATTAGCTGACGAGTCAAGGACAGCTAGAAATGCAAAAAAACAGGGGAGGCAGGAGGGAGGGGGAACTTTTCTGTCAAAAGGAAGAAAAGGGAAAAAAAAGCAATTAGATGGAAAATGTCTGGAAATGTAGCCTGTAAACAACAAAGAAGGGCAGTTAGGGAGGGGATCCAATAAGATGGAGATTAACCAGAATAATAAGGCTCACAATACTACAACACACATACAATATACTACATCTATATATTTGTACACAAGCTGTTCTTCTGTTATCTTTCTCGCTCTAATGCAGCTCTTTCATTGGTTCTCTGTTCTCTCTGCTTGTCGTTTTTATCCTCTAATACATTTAAATAGCTTTTTTTTATCCTAATCATTTCTTCAGTTATTAAATTTTGTGGAGAGTTACAAGAACCCAATTACGGCTTAGTCTTATTGCATGAGGACCACATAACACTATTGAATGTCCGGCACACACTCCCATACACATACACATAACCATACACACACACACATACATCTCCACACAACTGTATAATAAATACTATGCATTTAATTAACTTCCCACTCCCATCCACCTGTCCTCCTCCGCCTTATCACACAGGACTTAAACAAGACTCCTTAAGCCACATGTTGGCCATATTTTTTAATCCACATTAACATTAAATTAATAAATTGAACGAGATGTAAAGCATTATTCACTCTGGACTGGCATAACCTGGAAACCTCTGGTAATTTGAGAATTTAACCCTCTCATGTCTGTGTTTTGATGTGTATTTTCATGTGATAAACATCTGTGTTTTACTCACATTTGCTGAAAATATACCACAAATCTGATGTATGGAGGCTACCACTTAATAATAATGTACACTGAAAAATGTAGCCATTACTTCATCCACAGTTCTTTTTATTCCTTTTTTTTGTGCTTTTTGGTGTGAAATATAGCACAAACATACAGCCAATGAATGATTATGTTTCACCTCTATTTTTATTTAACTTGTAATCCAACATCGTGAGTTTCTGTAATGGTCACTTTAGACTGAATCAAAATATTATGCTACTTAACCTGCTACACATTTACAAAAACAAACTAATAAAATAATAATGCCCAAATATAAAAGTAAGTATAAGCTTCCATTAGATGATCTTAAGTAGTGCTAACTGACTGACGGCATTTTCATTATTGTGGTCATGTGCAATAAATAAACTTCAGAGATTGCCTGAGGAAAAGAAAGAAAATATATTAGAGCAAAAGAAATTAAACTTTTGGTAAGATATTAGCCATTTTGGTGACAGTTATGTGCATTACCACTTAATGCCATATAATGAGACAAAAAAAATGCACATATTTTCATTTTGATCAAAGATGACATAAAACTAGGTATTGTGGAGGTGTAGAAGGGTTTGTTAAATGGTTGTCATGCCAGTTTTACGCACCAGGAAAACTAAGAAAGCAGTTAGCTATCAATACCAACTATCCTGAAGTTGTAAATGCAAGTAAATATCTGGGGAAACTGTTGTGAGATTTGAGCACTAATGTCATTTAGTAGAAGGGGCCACAACGACTTTACTTCATAACATTCAGCAGTTTGGAGAGACACTGATTCTCTTTTATGATTCATTTCTCAAGATCACTCTACTTCTCTGCTCTACTGCCTGGTATTTTTCCAGTGCTGATAGTTAGTAACAACAAACTCAGTAAGATTTATATGTGTAGCATGATAGCGGGTCAACAGCAACACAGTGCGACTCTGCTTTGTGAGTCCCATGAGGGAGACAATCCTCAGTGATGTATCACAGCCTCTCCATGGTGAATATCTAATATATGTTGTTACCATCGAGACAGAGCTACAGAGCACTGCCTTTGTGGACTTCCCAGAGATCCTTTACTTTACATCTTCTGGTACAGCTTTGTTGTATGTATTCCTGCACTTAATTATATTTAAAAGGTACAATATATACATTTTCAGTGACATCTAGCAGTGAGGTTGTAGACTGCAACCATCTCAACACCCCCTAACCCAACCTACGGTGGGTGCAGAAAACTCCCCACAGCCAGTATTTTGGGGCTTTTTAATTATGGATAAGGGGATTACAACTGCCGCTCATACTCAGACATAGTAAATGACAGTAATGTATATTATCGCTGGATGACACTTGCTTTATGAGGTCCATTCTGAGCTTCTGTAGAAGAAACATGGTGGAAAAACACAGCTGATATGCAGGGCAAACTGTTCCCTCTAAAGGGATCATTGTAAAGCCACAAAATGAAGGGTTTTCATTTGCATGAGACTATACACATATACACAATACTATTATTTTCCCATTTCTGTATTTAGACGCTTCTATATCCCACTAAATCGTACATACTTGACCTTTAGTTATTGGTTGCTGGACATATTTTTAAATATGAAAGTGTCTGTTCTGTAATAATTCTGTTGATCTGACAGTCGCAGTAGAGACAAGTTGAATTTCCTAAAGGACAATGAACTAAGCTTAACAACATGGTCGACTCTGGGGAAGATGACCCACTTTTGTTGATATAAACTGATCATTATACGCTAGTTAAGAAAACAAGATTGACAATCATGCAATAATGAAAACATAGTCTGAATCTGTAAAGAAAAATGTTGTTGAAAAATGTTGTTCTTTTTTGGACAACATTTAAAAAGTAGTCTCGTGGGGTATGTTTTTATGCAAAGGATATAAATAAAGGGTAAAACACAGAAGCAAAGTATGTGTGACAAACAGAGTGTGACAGATCATGTGAATGAGATGAAGTGAGATGCATTTTGCAGGGAAGGAGAATACAGAGAGCGTTGCTGTCACTCATCCCTCTCTGTTACAGTCCCTCTGTGTGTCACTGTGTTTCTGATGTATGGCGCCACGTCACATTTACTTACGGCGGTCCTCCGGCATCCTCCCGCCAAATCCCTGTGGTCATGTCAGTTTTCTGAACCTGCCACTTTTGTGTCAACATCTATTCTGTAACAGTTTAGCTGCAACATTAAGCTGCAGGGCCTGACCGGAGTGACAGATGTGTGCCCCGCCCACTGTGAAGGCGCCCGGTTGGAGCCACAGTCACTGGGAGGTGGAGTGGAATGGGGTGGAGTGGCGGTATATGTCGTGAGAAAACAGATGATGTCACGTCTGACTGCTTTGTATTCAGTGATGACTGTGGATGTATATCACAGAGGGTCGGTGTCTCAGATGAGCGGCGAGCAGACAGATATGGAGTCCGGTGGGAGAGGAGCCTCCAACGATGGAGAAAAAGAGAGATAAAAATCTTCAACATTTTTCTCCATGTCCAATCTGTCTCTGTGAGTGTGACGACCTGTAAAAAACGAGCCTACAGCTCATTTGTGGACCAGCTAATTATGGCCCAGAAGCTACATTTTACAGTGAAGTGAAATCTAGCAGCCAATTGAGACAGCAGAGGAAGTGTGGTTAGTATCGAGTAGATGGGCACAGACAGGAGACATGGGTGGGGGGCACAGAGAGAAAGAGAAAGAAAAGCAATGGGAGTTCAATTCACCCCATGCTAGCCGGCTCCAGGTGCAAGACATGGGTCCCAGCTGACTGAGAAAGTCCTCAACGAGCAGGTCCTGAGGGATCTGAGTTTTCCATTTGGATGACATCATGTCAGTCATCCATCTCTGAAGTGATTCAGAGGTGGAGGATTTCCATTCCCTCAGGATGAGTCTTTGTGCTGTTAACAGTAGTTCCAGTGAGCGCTGCAATGATGCAGGAAGGTCCTCAGTTGTCTGCGAACAGCCACAGATTGCAAGTCGAGCCTCAGGTTGAAGGGGCCGTATGAATACAATACCAGTCAAATATTATAGCCCGTTAACCCTTTCACCAGGGAGACATGATTTCAATGAAACTGGCTGCAGAAGTGTCATAAAAGCTGCTGTGAGTCTGTGCTTGTGTTCCTTTCCTTCAGTGGTTTTGCTTTACTGTGTGTTTCAGGGTCAAAACAGGGTGGAATAACAGAAGAAGACAAAAGTTTTACAGGTTTTTACTAGACAATGCACTCAGAATGTACTGTGCATCAATAAGTGATTTAGGATGTTGAATATGAACTGTGAACTGGAACACACTGACCAACAAGGATTAGAATTTTGCCCAGAAGGTTTTTTTTGGAGGGGGCTCTTTTTTCTAAATCAGTCCAGCTGATTTTTGGCACCTGGTTGAACTCCAACCAGGTGTCACAGTCAAAACGCAGTAAAAACACAGTTAAAAAAAAAAAAAAAAAAAAAAGGAAAATCACCAACACTGCAAACAACAGTAAAAACAAAAAACCACAAGCAAAATGGTGTTAAAAAAAAAAAAAGCCCAAACCATCTATTTTTATACCGAGTCTCAGTCTCACCCACTGCTCTGTTTTGCCCCCATTCCACAGGTGGCAGGGAGTGCACTGAGCATGCTCAGATGTCTCTGACAAGCACAAGGTCTATTCTATCAACACGTTTTGAAATTTTTCTTATTGAGCAAACAGTTTAATTTTTATGAATATTTAAAATAAATCATAAACTCAGAACGAGCACCACAGACACGTCAGGGGTTAAAGGGTTAATGTGGGACAGAACCAGAGGGCATGAGACAGTGCATCCTCTGACACCTCTGACACACATCGGTGCAACCAAAGGATAAAATCTGTGGACCCTGAGTTTCAAATAATATAGACAATGGACAATTTTAAATCGAATCCATCGGTGTCAGAGCAGGAGTGTATTTTGGACAGACATTTTTCCCTCATTGGTTCAGTTCTATACTGAACTCCATCTTCCATGTGTCCCTGCTTTTGTCTGTGCTAGCTAAAACATAGTCATCAAACAAGCTCACAATCTTAGGGATAACATGTCTGCTGAGTGAGCGGTAGGCATTTTCTACTACTAGCTCTATCCGTCCCTCTCATGGTTTATTCACTTACACCGGTGAGCCCCACATGTTCTCACCTCTGATGCTCTGGGGACAGTGGCAGGTGTGGAGTCGGAGAACCTGGAGTGGTTAAATGGTAGCACAGCTGTGGAAACCCCCCACAGGGCAGATGGGCAAAAGCTTACATGATCTCGATTTTCAGTACAAAAACAGATCCCTGGAGATCTTTCTGCATAGTAGTCATAGTGACACCACTTTTTGATCAAAGCTCCTCCTATCTTTGTAAAGCCAGAGAGTCTGAGGCTAAGTGCAGAAGGGAGACTCGGATTTCCGCCCATTCTGGGGATTGTACTGGCCTTTGTGAATAATTTTTGTGGGTCTTTTGAGCTTTGTGGAGATTTTGTCTCCTTGGGTGCATTATGTTCTGATAAAAAGTTATGTAACAGAGGAGTGTGGCTGCTACTCCTAGAATGGATTTTGTTCTCATGTACCTTTCCTCCTCTCTTCCTGCATATTATTCTTTTTTACCTGTGTTACATACATTCAAAGCCCTATTCACAGGGGACTAGGATTACTTGTGTAGTTCTAGGAATTTGTGATAATTGTGGAGGTTGTCTGCCATGTTTGCAATTTATAAAAATAAGTTAAAAATTCCACTGCAAATACTTACCCTATTCCAGCAAAAACAAAGGCCCTGTGATAATATTTGATCTGTGTGAAGCATCTTCTCTGTAATTTGATAGGATATGCAACATTTTTTGTTTTCCACATGTATGTTTTCTGCTTATTTCTTAGTCAAGGACAATGGAGGCTGTTGGTGATAATGAAGGAACATTTTAAAAGTGTTGTGAATGGGAAATCAGGAGGCTTGTGTTACACAGTGTTGTGCAGGTTACTTCCAAACTGTACATTACAGATTACTTGTTACTGTTATTTCAAAGTAATTCCTTACCTTACAATATTACTGTCTCAGAATTGTAATGCATTACATGAATCCTGTATTAATTTTGAGTTACATCCAGACTCTCTCAGGAACGCTTTCACTTTGTTCAATATTTTTCATGTTCAGACAGGGGGCCGGGCACCGATGACACAGGTAAATAAATCTGCAATCGATAAAGAATTCTACCAAGTCACAGAAACGTTAGCTTAACTCGTCATTGCTGATCACAGGGATCATGCTAACTCGCGAATGTAAAGCAGGGTTAGGGTCAGTCATGAGCATACCTCCATGTGGCCAATGTACTGTCTTCTGCCGTCTTCATGCATTGGCTGAACACCAACTGGAAATAGAACTTTCCTGTCGCCTTTTTGATTCTTTAAGGTCTTGCTGTTTTTTGGAGGTTTTTTTTTTCATTTGAGCAATTAAATTATGGGCAAAAAGTGTGTTGTAACGCAAGTGCTATTGAACATAAACCGAGTAAAATATTACAGAAAACTGATTTGTAATGCCTTACACTACTGCGTTACAGCAAAAAGTAATATGTGACTGTAATGCATTGCTTTTGTAGTGCATTACTCCCAACACTGGTGTTAGGATATGGTTAATCACTGAAAGAGCAAACTTATTTCCTTCAGAGGAGTAAGATCTGAAAAGATTATGAGATGGATGACATGCATGACAGCGACACTTAGAGATTACTAAGACAGAAAAATGTTTCTAAGTAGTGAGTTTGCCCTTGACATCAGAATAAAGGAATATTGTCAGTAAATGTGAGTTTAAAAAAAAAAAAACAGTCTTTGCTCATCCCATATGAATAGACCAGATGAAACATGGAAGTGTGGGATTGATTTCTAAATCACCAGAGGTTCACAGGTTAAACTAGTCCAATGTGAATAGAGATTTTCACTGAAAGAGTCAACTTAAATCCTGTAGAAAAGCATAATCTTAAAAGATGATAAGACAGATGACATGCATGACAGTTATAGTAAGGAACATTATTCTAATTTAAACAGTTGTCTGTAATTGGTGAGCCTGTCCTTGACATCAGAACCAGGGAATAATTTTGGTAAACTGGAGTCAAAAATAGACTTCTCTTATCCCATGGAAAACACAGAAGTGGGAGGTTTAATTCCCACATCACCAGAGCTCAAAATATTATACTAACATCATGCAAGTAGCACTTTTCTCATGCTTGACTTTATGAATTTTGTAAGGAGCTGTGGGCTTCCTTGGCCAGATGTCCCTCAAAAACAGGGAATTTCTAGTTCAATAAGTAGAGTAAGAATCGTATAATGTATCCGAACACAGGTGATCAGTATTCACCTTAATGCTCTGACACTGTGGAGCCATAAAAAACCTTATATTACTTACATTATGCTTATGTATAATTCTAGTTCTTGGTGTACACAGCCCTTATGTTAGAAGGTCTAATGGAAAGAATTAGAAATAAAACTAATGCCACCTGGCACCATCTGATAAATTAAAACCAAGGCCTTTACAATGGAAACAGTCGGTTAAACTAATATATTGCATCAACTGACAAAAAGCAGGAAAACATGGGTTATAATTTGTGGTTTGTTTATAGCTTAGTAATATTTTAGATAGAGAAGGAGAGTGGTCTGTTTGTTGGCCTTAGCAGACAACTACACTCACTGCTGTCACAGTTAAAACCTAGAAGTGCACCCAGAGATGTATTTAGTTATTATTTTGTGCACCGTTGTCAGTGTAAGGACATACACGAAATGCAAATGGAGAAATAAATAAATAAATATAACTGATATGAATAATGTAATTGGCAATGAATAGAAATGGAGCATGAGGGGGGTACAAAACAAAGCAAAAGTAAAGTACATCACTTCAATTACTACAATAACTACAACAGCTCTCTGTGGTCAGTAATAATAAATGTATGATGTTCGGTCATAAACAGTAGAAGTATTGTCCCATGCCGCACTAGAGCAGCTGCGACTCTTTTAAAATGGCTTCATTCTCGCCTCCTCTCTCTTGTCATAAAGCCTTCAGTTCACATTTACAGCCTGCGACAGTAGGAAACAGGAGTGTGTGTAAGTGTGTATGTGTGTGTGTGTTTCATGGAGGTGACACGCTGCAGCAGTGTCAGATGTGAACAGAAAAGGTGAGCTGTTGACCATGAAAAGAGAGATGGCAGCTCACTAATAAAGAAACGAGTGTGTGTGTGTGTGTGACTGTGATCGCTGCTCACAGCTGCAGCATCGCTGAGACTGAAATCAACACATCACAGGTGGTGACAAGGTAAAAGGTGAGCGCAGGGGGACATCAATGAGCTGCTGTGACAGGAAAGGTGTAAAAGTGAGACATGGGAGAGGACACGGCTACGGTGACAAGATACTACAACTGTGTCCTCTGTTGTCAGAAAATAGATAGGGAGAGAAACAAGACACAACCTCTGTGGACTGGCATTTGGAGGCCCAGAGCTCGGCCGTGGTGTTGCCAATATTTGGACAAGGTGGAGCTGGGGAGGAGTCAGGGGTAAAACCAAAGACTGTATACGAAGATAAAAGTTGCAACATTGTTTTCTCCAACTGATTAAAAATGAAATCAAAATCAGGTGGAATCAGGTGGAGCTGTGTGATGCACTTGGGAGCCAGAGGCTTCTCAGTAGAGACACTGGGACATGATGTGCATGAGCTGTGATGTGCATGTGTCTGATGGATTTAGAACTGCGATTGGTCATTACAGCTGTCAATCACCTATATTCATGACATTATGGGCAGTGGACTGGTTAGCACTATCGCCTCACAACAAGATAGTTAGCAAAAAAGAAGTATTAGTATGAGGCCTGTAGCTAAAAATTCAACCAAAATTCTAAAAATATGCATTTATAGACTGTTTTCATAGTATGCTATGATCATAGTAATGCAATCAGCTAATATCAAATGATTGTTCTTAATTTAATTACTGGAATTATTCCTCAATCTCATTCACAAAAAAGCATAAATGACTATCTTCTTGTTAAACTGTGGCTTCATCTGGGTCCACTTCTGTTAATTCCTCCATATTCAATGTTCTGCAGGGCTGTGTGTCCATAACACACATCAAGTTGTCATGGAAGTCATCACTTTGAACAATGTATGTGAACCCATGCATTGCTTAGTACTGAAGACACTTAAAATTGCAATCTACTGGTTAGTAGTAATAGGTTACTATTACGGTTGTAGTTGAGTCAAATAAATGTACTTAGCCCCTTCTGTTTAGCTTGTTTATTCCAGGTTTTCTGGGGATTAGTAACTCTGGTTCATACTCAAATAGGTGACGTCACTGCATCTCAACACTGGATACTTATAAAGGTTGCCCTTTCAGACCAATTGACTGAAAGAGGAAGATGTCCTGCTTCCTGATACAAACAAGTCATTCTAAGGTAATGGAAACACAACATGGCTTATTTTCAGCTGATTACACACTAATGAAAGCATATTTATGACTATCACATTCCAGTTTGCAATTAGATCCCCCTAAATCTTACACAGTGAACCTTTAAGAACCCTCCAGACAAGTTACATGATCTCCAACAGGGTGAAACTGATGATGCTACCAAGTGTGAAGATGTACTAAAGCGAACATGACGTACACACGAACACAGGAACGATCCCACGAAGCAACGCTGCAGAAAACTAAACTGTGTCCTGATGGTGATTGTGATGGGTGAGTGCGCAGGCAGAACTGCTGAGGAAGTGATGCTCTGACACTGCCAGCCTCCTGCTGCCTCTAAATCAAATAAACTTCCCCCAACATCTGGAGTGGCATGCAAATAATATGATCAATATTCTGCACAGTGTGCCATACGTGCTGCAACAACACCATGCAGGATCATCAATACCCTGTGCTCCCAACCCCAAAGTGCTGAAAACCTTCTGATTTCCTTCTCTCTGCCAAAAAAAAAAGTTTGGTTATAAAAAGTTTGTGCTGGGCTTTCCATCTGTCTTTGCACAAAGAAACACTGGTACATCTCCTCACAGACTGTATCACTTTAGTTAATGATGGCAGCATGCAGTGAGTATATTGTATGAAACTCACAGTAGTTCGCTCTCACCAGCAGCACAATGAGTGAAATACGTGATCATGAAAATGGGCATGAAAACCTGGGAGAGTAATGGAATTTGTAAATACCATTTAAGATTTTTGTTAAAAATACTCTGTCCATCTGCCTCCTGAGCATCTGTCCCTCTGTCACACCCTCCATCTTATTTTTCTTATTCTCACTTCATACTTCCTCTTCTGTTCTCTTCTCAGTGGCACTCTTCAGCTCTGACCCCCCTGGTTTCTCTACCATTCTTTCTTCTCCTTCTGTTCTCTCCTTCTCATTCCTCAGTTTTTTTTCCCAAAATAACTAGTAATGCTGTTACTTTTACTTTTTCGTTTCATTGTGGCCTGTAAGTGTCAAGATATGAAAATTTCAGGGTTAAAATCCTTGTATTTTTCTCATTGTATTTGTTATTCTAACAGTTTGACATGAAGGATGTAACCTGGCTTATTGCTGCGATATTGATCACACTGTCACTGTAACTTGAGACTCTGTTTCCAGACACATACCGTATGTCGCGGCACAGGAGGCTCAATCATTAAACAGGGTCTGTGAATTTTACGCAGGGGCATAGCTAAGTGTAGCGCCTTTAACCTTAATGGAAGAAAGCAAACCTAGGTTTGGAAAGTTGGACTCTGACTGGAAGCTGAACAGTGATTATTTATTGCCTCCAAAGCAATTATTATTTTACAATTATTATTTTTCTACTACCCGGGTAGATTTTGAGTGTTCTTATCTGTGTTCCTGAGTGGAGTGAGTAGAGGTTCTTCTCCAGGTGGATTCCACACATTGGCCACAACGTGCTTCTGCCCCCGTCTGTTCTGTTCTCCTGGCTCGCCACTGAACTGCTCGGGGTTCAGACTCAATTTCCATCCAGCAGAAAAACCCATCTACATATGTAGTGCAGAAAAAGTCACAATTACCATCACATCTCATCATCTCATACTACTCTTCCTCTAAACTTCTTTAATATATACCCAATTGCTGGATACAAAGAATGTCAATTATTGTAAATGAACTGGAATACATTTACAGTATTTTAACATGACACAGTTATTTACATGAAATTACATCTTTTTAACATAAATTAACTTATTTATCTTGGTGAGTGCTATTCAGCTCATTTATCAATATATATCTTTTAAACATAAGTATTATCTTTATAATCATAGCTTACATCTCTTTAACATGTTTTTCACTTTAAATCAGCTGTGTTAAATTATTACTAGTAGTATTATTTTGAACCAACAACTGTATTTTAATAACCACAATGAAACAAATGACATTTGGTACATTACATTTCTCAGAGAACACTTTTTATCACGAACTGGCACCATATCAACAGATATATGCACCATGTACCATCTCTGTCTCCCTCATTAAATACAGTAATGGCAGGCTACCTTAGCTAGCACCTATCCTAGCTCCCGAATAATACGTTTCACATCTGAGCTAGCATAATAAGTTAGCATTGCGCTAACAAGGTTAACAATCTTTTAGCATTAAATTTCCACAGTATACCATCATATGGATAATATCATGGTCAACCCAAACACAAACAAACATATCAGCTGGTTTTATGAAATCATCACAATGAGAGCATTTTTTCATGACAGTTCACATCAACAAGCTAATCTCGCAGCCTAGCCTCTAGCATTCTCATCACTATAACACACACCTCGGTCCTAACAAGTAAGTGACCAGTTAGTTAGATGATTGAAAGGGATTTACAAAAAAAATTTGCAGCTTCTACACCGTATTTTCTCACCAGGGCTTGCCGGCTTGTTTATCGGTGGGTACTCTGGTCGGCGGCTCCCCCAGAGTGACCGCATGCTGCGTGATCACGGTAATGACCATAAAGTTAGTGTGCCACCTAGTGGCGGAACAGTGGTAACTACATTTAAATCACATACGCACATACGTAGGTCTAGTAGTAACCACGTTGGTTACAAAAGTATTTAAGGGGCCCAGATTATTATAATAATTGTTTTGGTGAATTCTGGTGAATTAATCTTTTAGTTTTTAGAACATAAAGTTAGGGGAATGTAGAGCTCCATAGCCAGAGGCCAGAGATACCTGCAAAAAAAGGAGACAAAGGAAGAAAAAAAAAAAAGTATGGGAGAGACGAGGCACGGAGTTGATGATGTATAATTACTTTCCCTCAGCAGCCTAGGACTATAAAGCAAAACTAAAGGACACATCAGAGTCACTTGACTATAAAAAAGGAAAGTTGTAAGGCAGACCGATTATGTTCATTCTGTCTTCTTTCCAATAGTTAGTTGTAGGTTTTCTTGTGATCAGACAAGTAGAAATGAGAATGAAGTATCAGAAACAGACAAATCTGAAGAAAAAGTGAGTTTTTCTGTAAAATATATCATTAACTGAACATAAAACAAGAGTGTCCATCCACTGTCATCTGTCAAACTCCATGGGTTTTAGTGGTGAATCAACGCTGATGACGGTGTTTCCACATTCACTACGGAGCCTCTGAACGTCCAAATGGGTCATATCTGATGACCATGAAAGATGACAAACTGCATTTACACCAATTATTTACATGTATTGATAGGATTAGTGGATCAACAGGTATTAAACATTTCACATGACTAGATAGTTTCGGTTGCCAGTGGATGTTTGGGTCTTTAGGGGTTAAACTTCCACAGGAGAGGAGATTGATAAGTGAAGGTTCTTCCTCTGAGTTATACAGTATGGTGCAATTAAATCTGAGAGATAGGACACAATTATTACTTCACTGATGGTCTGATGGAGTCTCGGCCTTGTGACGGTAGAAAAATGGGGAAATGCTCTGACCCAGTGATTTGACCATCACAATTTTTCCCTTGTCAAAGTTGCTCAGATCCCTTCTCTTGCTTCTTTTACTGTTTCTAACAAATCACCTTGGAGGTCTACATGTTCACTTGCTGCCTAATATACCCCACCCACCAACAGGTCCCATTGTAATGCACTAATCAAAATTAATATCACTTTGCCTGTCAGTGGTCATAATGTTATTGCTGATTGGTGTCTGTTTTTCATGCCTTTGTCCAAAAGATAATTAAGGTCATGGGAAAATGAGTTTTTATTTATGAGTCATTGGGACTCATTAAGATGTTCATAGTGAAATGACTGAAGACAGATGCTTCTGTTTAATCCCACCCATTTTTTATGTGCTAATAAATCCACAAGTTACACACATTTGACTGAGTGAAATGGATTTTACAATGTTACGGAGCCCTCGTGTTAATTGTTGTTATTGTAAACACACTAAATTGCTGTTAGTGGGTTTGTTCACAAGTCACTGGGTGTTACTGGAACTAGATGTGTGACTCTGAGCCGTCTCTTATTTGCTCTGACAGATTCATCAGATCACTGCTGAGTTGCCAGAGGAGCAAATGCAAACGACCTCAAACATCAGGTCAGTGATATTTTTACACTTAATTAGTTTTATTTTGGTCTGACACTGGCTGGACTGGGCATCGAGGGAGCAGGGAAGCTAACACACATTGTGTCCTTGAACATCATTAACACTATGAGGAAGAACCACAGTGTTGGAATTTAGTCTAAAAGACTGTAGATGAGTTATTATTTTCTCTGTACTGTTTTCTTACATACACAAATAATTGAGGTTTACATTTGCACAAACCAAATGGGAATTCAGTCAGACTAAAGATCACACATTACAGTGGGACTCCCAGGTATTATAGTATTTTTGAATCTATAAAGTAAGAAATAAAAACACAAGAAAAGGTATATGTGAAGCAGTGACACCAAAATATATTTACTCTCTTGTTTCTTTTATTGATTAGAATCTGTTGAGTGCTGGAAACGTATCAATAATTTACAGTGAAGGCCGTAAAAAACTTAACAGAGAAAATGGTTCAAAGTGGGATACAGTATTTAACTTAGCAATCATGATGTAACGTCATTCCATTAGCAACTATGTTTTAACAAAATAAAATATCATTAAAATATATAAATATTGTAAACATATTAAATATTTACTACTGATTTCTGGGTTTCTGAATTTAAAATGTTTCACATCACCATTAATAAAAGCAAACATATTGATGATACACTGTTTGGCCAATCCATCCTTATGGGAAATCAATATTTGAACTTGTTATGGGGCATTTGGGTCTGAAAGGGTAAAGAATGAACCTTTAAGAGTTAGGGAAAATACCATAGCATGGTTTTATACAGACTGATCATTTTCCATTTAAAGCAGACCACAATCTTTTCCCCAACACTTACTAAAGCACTTTTTTTATTGCCTCAAGTAAAAAAAACTTTCACGAGCCAGGATACAAACATCCACCCCAACCTTTGGAAAAAGTTAAAAAAAAAAATAGAGTGGTTAAAATACAGACCGGTGTGTAAAGTCTTCTCCATCACATCCTCAAGATTCTCAATGGGCTTCTGGTCTCAACTCATGCTCCGTGAGCCACTTTTTCACAGTTTGAGCCTGATGAATCCTGGCATTGTCATCTTGGAGTATGCCTGTGCCTTCAGGGAGGCAAAACAAATCCATTGATGGAAAAATCTGGTCAAATAGTATTTTCAGGTAGTCAGCTGACCTTATTTTTTGGACATGTAATATTGTGCCAGAACCTAGACCCAACCCTCAGTACAAAGCAATGCAAACTGTTTACACTGCATGTGATTTTCTTGCTGAAAATGCCCATGTGTTGCATCAGTGGAAAAAAAATATAAATAAATAAATAAAAACACCTTGTAAGACTGAAATGAAAGCAAAAAAAAAAAAAATCAGTGGGAGAAGAAGGTTTGAAGACATGCACAAACAGAGCAAGAAAACAAAATACCAAATAGAACAAAAATAGCCCCATGTAGGGTCTTAAACAGTTGAAGGAAGGTGAAAATATGCACATGTATAATATATGTGTAATGCATCCTAGATAGATAGATAGATAGATAGATAGATAGATAGATAGATAGATAGATAGATAGATAGATAGATAGATAGAT
>JAPQRQ010000007.1:29644108-29671717 GCA_037367365.1 Apogon talboti
TGATTCACCAGTAAAACCCATGGAGTTGGATCAGTGACAGTGGATGGACACACTGGGTTTATGTTCAGTTAATGATGGCTGTTATTAAAATTTAAAGCATACATGTTCCCTGGCATTTTAACTTTTGTGAGACTGCACAGGCACTATAAACCACATTCAAACATCTTTGTGAAACTCGCCCATGATTGCACTGCACAAACAGTAAAATCAGTTTTGTGTTATGCAGGCTATGACAAAACTATTAATGATTTAAAATGCTGCCAAAATACTCTGGTATTTTAGTCAGCCAAATCAAACTAGGACACAAATCATATCAATCTCAAGATTAAAAAATAAGGATGAGTACAAAAAACATAAAGTAAGGTCATATATTTACATGGAATTAACCCTGTGCAATATTACATTTTTGCGTATGTGGCACATTTGCGCCTGTCAAAACTGAAAAGCAGGGTCGCCAGACATCAGTCAGCTTTCAATGGGATTTCCACCCACTCACTGATTTTTTAATGCTATTCACCAGCGATGATGATGAATTACAACAATTATCCATAGCCCCAGAAAACTGTGTTATTGATGGCAGATGCTTACAGGAGCAAAACAAAAGTAAGAAAAAAAAGAAAGAAAAAAACTCCCCTCTTGCATTCATGAACACTGCTTTATCTGAAAGGAACACACAGATAAAGCCCAGTGAAAGAAAAATAGTTTCTATATATACACATATCCCCACAAGAGACAAAATAACAAAATAAGCAAAAAAAAAAAATAAAAATAACTATGTGAAGGAACTGAAAAATAAGACCTTGTGAGCTGCACTTTTAGAGGTGAGTGGGAGGCAGCATGACAAAGCTTTTAGTCAGTAATCAAAAGATCACAACACTCAATGACATCCAATGTTTCCATCACTTCTGTGTTTTTCAATTTCTTGATGGGATGTGGTTGGCAGAGCTTTCACTAGAAAACCAGACACTTCTGGGTTTTTGAAATAAAAGTTGACATTACTCCTTGATGAACAGCCTGTATTCATCCAATCATTTTTTGTCTGCTTAAAATTCCAAATGTTAAGAGGGTTTACACACTGTCAAAAACATTTATTAAGCTAAAAAACTCAATTTATCCAGAACATGGACACAATTAATCTATAAAATCTGGAAGCCCTTTGTTCAGGAGGTGGATTTTTGTGTGTTTATCTGAAGGTCAGCATGCATTGTAGTGGTTTATTTCTTGTTTTACTTCGCAGGTTGCCTTTTTGTGTGTTCCCGTGTGTATGTCATGCTCATTGGTCTCACCTGTGTCTTGTGTCGTCGTCAGCCCTTTTGTCTCTCACCTGTTTCTGCTTCACTGCTCTGCCCAAAATGGTTTTTTTCCTCTGTTCTCCATTTTCATATAATGACCTTTGAATTTAGTCTGAGTTTTCATGAACATCTAAATTAAATATGGGAATTTAAATATCGGCACATATACATGCTTTACAGTGAAAATGCAAAACATAATTATATATTTAAAAAAAGATAATATTATAATAAATGGTGATATATTTCTTAAGAAAGGTTAAATAGACAGAAAAATCATTTAGGAACTGCCACAAAAGTAGCACTGGGTCTTTATGGCTTAAGTTGTAAGATTGTTTTGTTAACCCCTTAACACTTGGATTTATAGAAGTAAGTATATTAAATAATAAATTAGTTGTGCATTTGCTTTCAAACAGATGCTAAATTGAGTGGAGATTGTTAATTTGACTGTAGCAAATAAAATAGATAGAAATTTGGGGCTGATTCAAATTTACAACAAGTATAATGTACAATAGTAAAGTAAATAATAAAAGTAGGAAATAAAACAAAATAATAGGGCAGATTTTCCCATTTTAAGGGCTGGAGATGGTTTTAGAGATATTACGACATTATTTTCAGTTTCCTATTATAATGCAATGTCACACAAAGCTCGATTTTTTTTTTCATTGAGTACTTGAAATGAATTAATGAAATGGATGAATCATGATTCAGTAGGTGTTTGTTACCCTAGTTCATTAGATCCACAGAGGCAACGGACTCATGTGTAAGACACTCATGTGTTTAGCCTTACTGTGTATTTAAAACCTGGAACTATTTAATGTTTAGGAACCAAAAAACAACAAATCTAATAACAGAATTCAGAAGCTCAAAGATTAATAAAGACTTCTATGGTTTACTCATTTTCTGTCTGATATTGCCAAGGAGTTTCGTATCCATGTAGACGTGGAAATAGGCTTAGGCTTGGAGAGAGTAGGAAAAATGTCACACATAAACTCCTGCATTCTAACTGTCGCCTTGTTTTAAGACCATGAACCTAAACCCACAACAACAATGTAAGGTAAATAAGTTACAAGTAGGCTAGTGTGTGATCTGCAGTAGATCAACACAGATCTGATTTCTTAGAGCTTTTGAAGTCCATTACGTCATGTCTGAATGGAGATGTGTTTTTTAATGACAGTTGTGTGGACAGATTTTTTTTTTTTTTTTTTTTATGAATGAAGTGAGAAAATATCAGCATTTGTGTTCGCTATGCCTCTTATCATAAGCAAATCAAAGAGGCTTCACTGGTTTCTAACGGCTGCTTGTGTGCGTTTTGATCTGTTATCTTCAACATCACCTGCTTCAGAACATGCCAGGTGTTCAGAATAAGCGACCACTGCCACTTACCCTGGTGAAAAGTGGCTTTTTGTGATCCTGAAAACCTGGGGTTACACCTGTAGTTAACTTACTAACCCTTTAATCCTGTTTTGTGATGCAGGCTCCTGGACTGATAAATCAACTTCTGGCAGTCAGACTCTCCTTTTTGTTCACAGCAGCTTCCAAGTGCAAAAAATACCTACTTTTTAATAGCTCTGTTTAAATCTCATAAATAGCCTGTTTTTTATCCTTTCAGTTGTCAAGGTAGAAACTACACAGATGTAACTGATACAACCTCATTTATTAGTTCTAGGGCTATAGTATTTTGCATGCCACTCCTCTCATACTCAAAAATATGTGACCTTCAGTTAACTGTTTCTGATATTATGGAGCATGAATATAGAAAAACAAACACAGATATCAGCTCAAGAAAGAGTTAAAGCTATGATTGGCATCCTGAGCATTTTATCCTTGTTCAGTTTAGTTATGTGAACTAAAAATTTAATGAAATAACCTTAAAAAAAAAGTCAAGCTAATCTGAATAATGTTTAAACCTTTTTCTTCTGATAAATGTTAGTTTCATAAATATTTCCTAGTTCCTGTCATTTTAAATATCAAGGCTTAAGGGACATTTAGGCAGAACAGAGTTTGTTGATGTCTTTAATAACAAATACTTTTCCTGCTGAAACATTTCAGGTTGTTCCATCAATCAATATGTTGTATTTAATTAATGAGGAAAATGGAATTGTATTTATTTCATTTTTCAAACTGATTAAGTTATGCTGAATACGTAAGGGGGGAGATATAGTAGTTATAATTTAAAATATTCAAGAAAAAAGACCTTACTGTGAGTTTGATTATGATGTCTGTGAATGTACAAAGTTATTATGTGATGTTATTGTCTTTGCTAAGTTGGTTGTTTGTTAATCCATGGCTCAAACTAAACTGTGACTGTTCTGACCTTGTTTGCACAATTCCAAACAGGTCTATGACCTATGCAGCTACTAACACAAATTAGACAGGAAATGGAGGTGATTTGTGGTATAATGTAAACTATCAGCTGACACAATACATGAAGATTATACCACAGTGTTATTTTGAGTGAATCAAATAAAATCAAAATAATCTGAAAATGTGATGAAACTATAATACAGATATGTGTAAATTAGCTTTATACTATATTCAATGACTGATACAGTCTGTGGATACATACAGTAGTGTTGATTTGTTGGTGGTTTTAATAATCCTCAGTGTGTTCCTGTACATGGCGTTCTCCTGCTGTTGAGAGTTTAGAATGTCAATACGACATAGAACCCCTTTCAAAAAAATAGATTATTTAATTTGGACAAAAGATCCAAAGGTTGTGATGTGGCAGTGAAACATTAATTAGGTTGAAAACATGATGGATTATTGCTTACAACTCACTCCATGTTAAATTACTTTCCTCAGACTTACACCCTTGAAAGAACTATAAAGTGTCATTGTAGTTTCTTTAATACCTGTGGTCGGGTCAACCATGAATTGTCTACATGGCATTTCAGATGTTCATCAATTGGTTTTATAGGTTGTTAAGTTGGGAAGGTGTCAGACACAGTGGAGCCTCTGCCGGCCTGGATGCTAAATCATGCTGAAACCTTCCCTGTGTCACTAATTTTGCCGCTGAGACAAAGAGTAAGTGGAGTGAGCTGACCAGAGACCTTTAAAATACATCACATCAAGTACAATCTGATGACAGAAATCAGAGAAGGCTTTGAGGATAAATGTCAGGAGAGCAAGGAAAGCAGGACAGAACTGTAATATATCACTTGCAATGTCTTCCTCTTTACTTCAGTGTATTGTAAAATACCTTCAGAGCATTTGACTCCCTGAAACCAAACACCTCATTACTTAATAATAGTCAGAAACGTTTAACTTTTACTTCAACGTGAGCTTCTTGTCTTGTCTTCCTCTGCCTTCGATGCAGAGTTGATGTAAAAGGTTAAATGATAGGATGAAGAAAAGGTTTAAAGATTTTTTTATTGTCAGTTCACTAGATACAAAGGACATACACAGGAAAATTAGTTTAATTGTGCTTTGTTACCTCCCTGGTGCCTTCTGTAACACTTATTGTAATACTGTATTTGTATACAAGTGCTATAATAATAAATAATAAAGGAAATATGATGTATGGGCTACGACCAGAAGACTAGTGTTCGGCTCAGGGAGGGAGGTGGAACTAAGTTTAAAACACAGACAGGAAACAGTGATATGGTGCAGAATGGGAAGCATATTGAATATTGACAATATTTACACTAAACAAACAAGTCCAGTAATTCAATGGACATCGGTCCAGTCCGAGGTACATGATAGACCGGTTCTGTGTAGCAAAGGCAGAGTTCGCAATTGTCCAAACACAAATGAAATAAAGTTCAATGTCTAGAATATTTCAGAGCAGATTGAGTGTATGCGTATGTGGGATGAAGAGTGGGGGAGCAGGTTACAGCACCTCCTACCGCACTGTAGAAGGTGGTAGAAGCTCACAGGTTCTTCAGGCTAAAGCCTTGGGCAGCTCACCGTCAGCATCACAGTGCATAGGTTTGGGACCTGGCCAGCTCCCTCTTTGTTTCAATCACATAGGCGACAACAACATCTATGGCTCAGAGTTGACAGGCATATCAGTCAGTACAGAGCAGAGAAAGCAGCTAACATCGCCTATCTGCAGCAGCTACAAGGGAGGTCTGACCCACACAAAGACACACCGGGGTGTGGAGCGCGCCATAATGAAAAAGGAAATGACGTCAGAGGCCCCACAGGAGTATGAAATCTGTGCTATTTCATACTTCTGCTTAACAATGAGTTTGAGTGTCGGTCATTGTTGTGTTTTAGTGCACAAAGATAAGATGAAGGCTGTGTGGACATGGTGGGAAATGGCCCTTAGTGTGCACAGGCCAGTACTACTCCACAAATATGTGTAACACCATTTGATATTACAGAACTCAGCTGTCACCTACACTTCCTTTAATAAATTCATGACTCATATCAAATTCTGGACCATATTTAACATAATACTTGAAGGAAAATATGCATAGTTTCTTGTGATTCAGCACTGATGCTCGAGAAAAACACAAGGCAGTTTGCCAAGGCCTTCAGACGGCAATGGTCAAATTTCACTGTGATTTTGACGTGTTGCAGATCTGCCAAAAAGAGATGTCTGTGCACTTGACCAGTCCTCCATTGTATGACTGTGGACTGACAGGGGTTGTCCTCATGCTAGAAGAATAAAGGCATTAATTATTCATGTCAACACACAAATCCTGAATAATACCACTGCTGTCAAAATGTGTGTCCATCCTACAGTCTGACACCTGACCTTCCAAGTCCAACAATAATAAATGCAATACAATATTAATCACTGTTAGTGCTAGTGTCTGTCTGGGTCAAATTAATCACTAATTAACCACAGATGATTATTATAACCTAGCCTCTAATTGGTTGTCTGTATAGAACTCCAATACAAATACTGACTAGAACTGTTAGCAGTGGTGAATAGTCAGATATAGATATTTTATTACCAGCTACATTGAAAATATATGTTGTAACTTTGAGAAATTCTTGATACACCCAACTTTTTTCCAACTGTATCTATCATCCTTGACACAGAGGAAGGACTTCTATTAGGAGCTGATGTTGGAAGAAAAAGTAATGATAATTGTTGCCTGGAAACTTGGAGAAAATATGATGCAAAGCTGCCAAATCAAATTAAAAGTAGTTACACTCCACAAGTGTTGTGACAGGCAATTTATGAGTGTATATAGTGAATTGCAATTTATTAACCGTTTTTATTGTCTAACTGAACTTGAATGAAAGCATCAGAAAAACGGCTGTGTGAAAAGTAAAATATGTTCTATATAAACATGCTTTCATCTGAAAAAGGTGCTGAAAACACATGAGCCATCTGTAACTGATAGACAATTAGCAGTTCCCATCAAAGCAATAAATAATGCCATTAAAAGGAAGAGCCTAATGCTGTAAGTGATAAATTATTTCAGCCGGTAATCATTTATAATAGAATTTTTAAGTGCTTTCAACTTTTGTATTCCTCAGTGTGTGTGTTTGAGTGTGTGTGTTCAGGATTTTTAAGGGTCTAATATCATAAAAAGGGCAGTGTGACCCCATCAGTAGTGACTCTCCCCCAATTTTGATCTACAGACCTATGAATCAGGAGAGATGAACAGTTCCATCGGTTTTCTCATCAATACTTTTCCTCAGAACAATGATGTCTTTCCATCTAGAAAAAGCTCCATCACTACAAACAGCCTTCTGACCTCTACAGCAAAAACATGCACTTTGAGTAGACACATATATTTTATATTACAGCAGACATATTACAAGGAATAATTCAATTTTTAATACTCACTCATGCCAGTGGGATACATATAAATGGATTACACATGTTGGCAACATGCTAATTCAATGAAATGTGCTTTTTCTAATGCTATAATCAGGGTTCAGACAAATTACTCAAATTTATTATTGGACAAATGAATGTTTATGGCAAAATGCAGAAGAAACTGCAGAGTCTGGGGGAGAAAGGGATTCCTGAGCTGAAGGAGAAATGTGGGGGGAAATAGCAGGTCATTAACCAGACAGAACCAGGAAGCTAACCTTTTCAGGACAAGCAAGTGGCTGAAGAAACATCTCAAACACTTGTCTGAGGATCAACGCAAAAGAAGAAATAGATATGGTGACAGTTTGGTAGTGGTGCCATCCAGAGACCCAAGTAAACAGTTGGTCTGAAGTAATCAGACTGGATTAAATGATAGATCACAACCAAGCCACACACAAAGATTCAATGACCACCAATTACACAATTACACTAGAACCAAGTTTGGATTTGAATTTCTCTCCCAAACATCACTTAATTATTAACACATTTATTCTCTTAAGGCCGATTTTGTAAGACACTGAAGTCAGGCTGAAGGGGAAAACTGATGGTAATTTGTTTGCATAATAGAAAAGAGAGGTGATCCTAATGCTGAATCCTGAGGCACACTTTTGATATAATGCAAGAGAAACGTCTTATTACAAATATAAGCTATAATTTATGAGTGAACTGACCCTGATCAGCTGTTCTAAAATAAAAGCTCTGAGTTTGACAGCTCAGAGCTTTTCAACCCTGAGTGAAGATTTGTTCAACTCGCTCTCTGGAAAAGGACTGTAGACTTTCAAACCAGACAGTGGAGCTCACATTTCCACTGCTGCAGGTTTAGGCAATAAAATGCTTTGGTCAGTGTCAGAAAAAGGTCATGGTTTGGATTAAATATTAACAAAGTGTGAGTCGTGTTTTCTTGCTAAAATATCTCAACAAGTATATATTTATTTATTTATTTCACTTGCCCAGGAGTTTTTATCACTGTTTGTCTGTCTGCCAGTGAGCAGGATTAGAAAACCTATTGCTCCAGTATTCATAAAACTTAGCGGAGGAGTGGGACATGGGCCAAGGATGACCGCTTTACACTGTGAACCTTGGAGAGCATGTCCCCTGGACGGACGGCTCCAGCTCCTGTACTGATGTCAAAATGTCCCTGGGCAACACATTGATGAGGCAGAATGTGACCGACTGTGTGACCACCAAGTAGGTAGAGACGTCCTATATACATGCAAGTTTATTTACAAATCATTAAAAAGGGCTGTCGATTTATTTATTTATTTTAACATGGGGTTTGGTGCTGAAGACTGTGGCTTTGGTGAAGGTATTCCATAAGGGACTACCCTGAGTTTAAAAGTCTAATTCAGTGCCTCACACAAAGTATATTTTAATTATGACTACCGGATTGCACAAATTAAAAAATCTAGGTTAGGAGCATATATTTGTGCTGATGCTAAATCACTAAATGTTCTTTTTTCAGGCTTAAGCAGTGACTGTTTTCCCCCAGGGATTAATAATGTTTCATCTTATCTTACACCCACATGCACATTATATACACCACCTGTTGCACATATAGACATAGAAAACACACATGCATGTGCGCACAAATATTCACATTTAGAAATACTCTTTTAGTATTGCAGGGAGGCTGATGACTCCGCTACCCTCTGGCTTTGAGACAGACAGTTCGATGAAGCATGGAGGATCAAGGCTGTACCAGAGAGCTTAGACACTCTGTTGAAAAATTAATGACCAAACACAGACATCTACATCATGTAAACACTACAAATAAGATGTCTCTATCAGCAGAGAGCAGAAACATAGTGGGTTAACGATCTTGTTTTTATGGGATGGTACTGAACAAAGGCAGCTACCCTGAATTATGCAGCAATCTCAGAAAAATGCATGAGCTTGTTATTGTTGTTAATGTGAGTTTGCTGTGAAAACAAACCCTCTAAGTAAAGACACCAACTCAGGAAAAAAAAAAAAGAAAAAAGTAGTATCCACACCGGTGCTTATACATGCGCTTTCATAAAGAAAAGAAACACACAAATCTGCATTTTGTACACTGTGCTGGGGAGGACACAACATACAGTAAGTTTCCTCAAGGGAAATAAAGCTGAGTAAAGTTCTGTGCAAAAGTAATTTTAACTTTGCATTATTTGACTTTGTGTATATAAAATGATCTTATCTGCAACTGCAAAGCACCACAGAGTATAGGGCTTACAGAGGAAGCTTAATTAAGACATTAAAGGATTTAAGCAATAACAGATAAGTGGTAATAAATAGGATGAAAGAAAACCAATTCCATTTTGCTTTTTTTATTTTTATCAACAATAATATTGGCACCAGGTCTGTTGTTAAAGCTGCACAAAGCATTTTTGTTTCTTGTCAGTGTTAAGTATAGAACGTACCCGTTTGAGGTTAGGGCGACTGCATCTATACAGTGACTTAATGCATCTCGACATCAGTAAATTAATTATCTGGTTAAGCCAGCAATCACTAATCCTAAATGACAGCAAACAAGGCGCTATTTCTTTAATAACAAAAAATGTCTTACTTTTAACGCTACAAAATCTTCAACAGTCCAAACACTTGTATTTACATGAGTTGTTGTGACCCAGAGATGAAAACCAGATGGAATGGTTGAAAGCACGGAGCGCCAAAAGAGCCAACAAATACTACCCAAACTAATGAATATAGGAGGAGGATCCCTCATGCAGAGTTTTAACAGCTTCCTTTATGTTCTAAAAAAACTAAAGCAACAACTAAAGACCTAATGTACCATACCTACACTAGCTGACATCTAAACCAGTGCTCACCAACTGATGGAGACTGTAGAACGGGCCGAGTGAGTCCAATTTAGAAAATCTATCTTGGTCCTCAACTTAATAAAATTAGCTGCTTGCTTGCATGACATGTCATGATGAGTTTCCAAGATGGAAATAACACTCCTTTATTAATTTATTTTCTATAGCATTTAATATTCTGGAGGGTCACAGGGCCGCTGAAGCCTATCCCAGTTACCAACCAGTGAAGGCAGGGGAAACCTCGGACATGTGGCCAGTTCACCACAGGGCGGACACACAGAGGAACAACCATTCTGTCTTACAGAAGTATTAAAGTGCATGTTTCTGGACGATGGGAGGACCTTTAGTGTTTGGAGGACACTGACACAGACATGGGGAGAACATACAAACTCCACACTGGCTGCGAAGTGTTTGAGTGAACCACTGTATCATCCTGTTTCATCTGGACACAAACAGTAAGGTCAAAAAAGCACTGCTGTTCTGTGGGTTATACAACATTTTTGTTCAAATATCATAAAGCAAAAAAAAAAAACCCATAAACCAACTCTGATAGTATTTCTGGCATTCTACATGTTTCTAATTGAATAACTCCACATGCTCCGGGTGTCTCTGCATGACCTGAGTGATTGACGTCGCTAATGATGGAATCGTGATTTTATAATGTATTAAGTTTTGTTTGTTTGCTTGTATTATACAGTCATTGTTTTGCATGTTTTATTTCTTGTTTTGTTGCTCTGTGAAACACTCTGTCATCTTGTCAGCTCGTGCAGAAGTAAACACACGTTTGGAAAGATGAACTGACCTGAAATCTGTCAAACCATCATCCATTAAAACCTCATTTACACATCGAGTTTTCACGTCAGTCAACTTCTAGTCTGATTAAATGTGTTGGATCATGTCCACATGCATCTGATCAGATCACTTCATTCTGCATCGACGCAAAAACTGAAGATACATTCCAATTTGAATGCTGAAATCTTTTAAAAAATACTTTTATTGTGTGAAGACTAACAGCAGCAATGCATATATCCTTTCCTGTATTTCTGTAACCTGGTTTATCATATTTCTCCGTGGTTCAGGACTCAAAACAACTGAAAACCAGTGGTAGAAGAAGAATTCATACCCTTACTTAAGAACCAACACACCAGAAATGCATATTTTACTATTCTGAGTGAGTATAGGGAATTGAATTCAAATTAGGCCACAAAAACTCTTATTTTGTAGGTTTTCTTAAAAGTATTTTTTCAATTACTGGAAAAAGATGAAAGAAACTTGGTGAGTCATTCTTCACTTGGGGACATATAATAATTTGTGTCCAGCGAAACACTTTCTGAAATATCTATGCCTCCTGCAGAGGACAAATGGGAGGATGGTGGGTGGTCTCCTTAGATTTCTGTTTTCATAGGAGACGCATGAACAAAGACAGTTAAGAAACAATATAATACACTGCAAAGCCATTCTTTATTTCTTTGTTAGGTGGGGGTACTGTGGCAGATCCTACCCTATTCATTCCAATGGGAGAAAGGAACAGATTATAAATGAGGCTTTTGCACTAGGGCAATTTTTCACAAGTTACAACCCATCCAAATGTTCTGATATCAAAATGGTTTGTTTTCATTACCAAATTGTCACATACACAGCTTGGTCATGAACCCTTGGTGTCAATGAGCAGAAAACCAGATGGAAGTCCATGGTAAAACAATTGGAAAGTGGTGACATGGACCAAGTGATGTCAATAAGTGAGACAGAAACTCAGTAGAATGTGGTTTAGTTCTTCATGATAGAACACCAATGTTTAGGATTTACATACAGGAGCCCAGATCACATGCAGGTGACCCAATATAAATACAACCATGCCAAAAAAAAAAAAAAAGTTCTACACTAATGTATATATGATACCTTATTGGACCACCTTTAGCTGTGATTATGGGAGGCATTTGCTGTGGCATCATTTTGATGAAGTTAAACCTAAACCTGACCAAATGAAGCAGCCCCAGATCATAACACCACCTTCACAGGCTTGAATTTCAGCCGCTGAGCATGATGGGTAATCACCTCATCCTCCTCCTCCTCTCTTCTTGGCCTGATGTGCCCATCACATTAGAACAGGGTCAATCTGGACTCATCAGGCCACATGACCTTTTTCCACTGAGTCCAATCCTTAAGCTCTATGAACTCATGGTTTCGGAAACAAGAAGCTACTCACTCCATCAGCGAAGGCAAAATAACATGTTGCAACTGAAACATATTAATCACTGCAGTAATTCTCCAATGGAAGGATCTAAACTATTCAGGTGCAGCCCTTTTTTGGCCAGATTGGGTGTTTATTGGTTATTTTACAACATCACTAACTCAGTCTTTTGTAGCTCCAAAACCCTCAGCTTTATGTCAAGATAAGTGCAATATATTAATTTCTATAGGAGATTTTTATATCCGTTGTTATTTTTAACTACACAATTCACTCAATGTACCTTTACCTGCCTCACACAGAACAACTATAACTGTGTGATGATGATCATTATATCATTGTTCATTTAGTGGTTTCAGACTATACAGGGGTGCACAGTCAATAAAAATGCATTCTTCGTAGAATGTGACCCCCGGCCAATGAGTATCAAGTTAAAAATAAGACTTTAGAGCACCCTTTACAGTCACTTTAAAATAATACAACCAGTCAGATTAGTCTTTTATCTAAGAAATTACAATAGCAGTATAAAATATGAGTAGTCTGTAAAACTAATCTGTCTCCTTTCAGAATTATGGATTGAGTTATATTTGACATTATTTGGTCTATTGTCATCTTTTACACATAAACACATCTAACAAAAACACCAGGTGTAATTTAAACTGTAAACCTTATATTCACATCTAATTCTCTTCACTTTGGCCAAAGGTATTTTGATAGGCTCACATCACATGTATCAGTGATGAAGTTTGTAGTTATCCTTACACAATCCAGCGTCCAAGGCCTTGAAAAAGCTTGCGGATGGTTTTATGGAACAACCTGAGTGCAAAACCAAATCTGAAATCTGTCAAGTACAAGAAATCAGACTGAGGGTATGGAAATGAGGCTGATAAGGAATAAAACCCTGCCCAACAAAAGCACTTTGTGGTGTCTGATGCTGTGGCTGAATTCACAGCAGATGGAGCTCAGAGCCATGCTGCCAGGCCTGTGGTTTCTGTTCTCTATGCTCTCTGTGTCAGGCTTTAAAAAGGAATAAACAACTAAGTCCATCGTGGTGCCCATTTCTATCCAGCAACCCCTGAGGGCATAGAGGAGGATGCCAGCCAAACGGAATGCTCAACTGAACCACCAAAGAAACCTGGTGACAGTGAGGAAGTGGAAGTCATCCATTCTGAGTCACCTGACTCCTGGGCTGGACGGGTCCACCACCCCACCCTCTGCAGGCTCAATGATGATGTCAGTTTGAAGCTGACCCCACAGGTGCCTACACCACTGCACCTGCCAAAACCAGGTCTGCAGACCGTTAGCGGTTTTCAAATTGGAAGCTTGGAGAGCAGAATCAGAGGACCAACAACTTCTGTCTAAGTTCAGATGGTGTATTCTCAGATCACTTGTGAAGTAAAGCCTCTGCAGAGGGTCCAGTTCAACCACGGTGATGATGGAACTGAACCCAGATATCTGGTTTCTTTGTCACATTTATTTTCAAAACAACTCCGCCTGTAGGCTGGGCTTCGGCAACGTCACCTGATTCCAACGTGGCTGGGCCCACCTCCAATTCCTGTGCAATTTTAACTGGGATGTGCTATAAAATGTGTGTGTCCTTTGTTCTGTGTAGGCGTGCACCTAACTGACAGTTCAAGAAGTCACCCTTTTGGTCAGGTCAAAGGTCATCCTTCTGGTCACAAACATTCTGGTCACACAGTGAATCCTAAACTAACAGATGTTCCTGTAATTAAGAACGTTCCACTAACAAGTTGAACTAAAGTAGTCAGATGTAAGGCCTCAGTAAACAATAGTAAAATAATACTTCTATTGACAATAATGAAAAACAATATAGAAAATGATACTGAAATAATCCTTCAAGAGGTTCCAAGCACCTACTACCTGGAGTCAGCACAGTAGAATCCCACCATTCGAAAACTTCTCTGGACATTGACACTAGTACGTCCTAGTATTATTGATGATTTGACTGATGACAGGGATGGGGAGAAGTTTGAGGATTGCTTGGCGAAAAGATGAGTGGTCTGGACATGAATGTGTTTGGAAAGGCCCCAGAGGTGTTCATGTAAAAAGCAGACTGTGATACCTCCTTCAGCCATCTGGACAAAGTGCTGCAGGGAATCACTATCTCCTAACAACGCTCTCAGTAAACCAAAGCACATCAAAGAAATTAATAAAGCTGTCTTTAAAAACTTCCACGAACGCTTTTGTTCTGCAGCCAACCCTCTGCAAGTTGAAAGGGACACAAATGCAGCTTTTGATGATGCTGTCAATAGATAACTGATGACCCGCCTTAACATCTACATCAAAGTCATGAGTTCTCCGCCTCTTGTTGGCCATTTTCAAACCCCTCATGAGACCCAAGTGGTTTGGTTGACTCACAACCTCCATTATATCTTCTCCAAATGTTCACTTAAAATATGAACCTGTCTTGGTATAATATTGATTTTTTTTTTTTAATACTCTATTAATGTACTTCATCCCTTTACACAATGTTATCGACCACACTAACATCATCCAGCTACCACTGGTGGGGTGTACAGTTTACCATCTTTGTCTATAGAATGATTGGCATAAATATTCAAAAGCCCATAGCATTCTCCTGGTTGTTTCATGGGAACTTAAAACTTCTTGTAATTTTCCACAGAACTTTCCCTTTGACACGTTAGTCAAGATTTTCTGATGCAACTACTTTTGCACAAAGTATTAAGTTAGACAACCCCAGCGTACCCAAAGGACTGGTTCAAAGTCAGAGATTATCCCTTAATATGGTGCAGCACACAGCCCTGCACAAGCAGTCTGTCTTCTGGTACAGTACTGTACAGTACACCTGTGCGCCCTCATCACCATATCGGCCTCGTCCTCGTCCCTGCCGGCAGCCTCAGGAGAGAGCGCTCTGTCTGCTCTTGTTTTATACATAAGCAGCAGGCTAATCTAATTACTGTGTGATGGAGAGCAGTCAATTTCACAGTCAGCCAGACACTTCTGCTGTCTCAAAATTGGGGCCACCCAAGTTTGATATATGAGGCAATAACCTGTAATGTAATGAAGTCACCTTCAGACCAGGACCCCTGTCATTGAAATAATAATGAATTATAACAAGTATAATAGTATTTGGGTTTGACACGCTGCGACTCTTTTGCTGCCTCTATCTCTCTGCTCTACACTCCGTCTTCGTTTTTCTCCCTCTCTTTCCTGGTTTAAATGGATTTTTTTAGCGAATATTGAGGTGACTTTGGAGTTCATGGGCGAGCCTGTCGAGTAGGCAGTTTGACTGTGGGCCTTAATGGGACACATACTGTATGCAGAGGGTGAGCTGTCAAACACCTTACTCACTCATAGTTCAAACCAATTTACTTAAGCAAGGTGTAGGGCCGTAAAAATCACATCTCGTTCTTGTCGTAACACAAATGTCACATTTAAAGGCACGAGTTCAAAAGCATTACATGCAGGACAAAGTGGCATATGCATGGTTCTGTACGTGCACAGTATTGTTTCCACCAACGCTAACCAACAAACCAAGCTGATACATGCAACAGATGAGCCATGTATAAACTACAGTGGTAGAGTTTTGGTCTGCAGTATACTTAATATTCTTCCTTTTTGGGATTCTTTTAACAGACTTTTAAGGCCACTATCAAGGCAATTTCAGACCTATTTTGCATCTAAAATTATGTTTAACATCCAGAGCATTGCTTTTAATATTAGAAAAGTTAAAGTAACCAAAGTTACAGGATTTAACTCGTGCCGAGTGAGTGTCCCTAAGGCCAGACTGCGATGACACTCCTGATCTACATCATAGACTGCATATAAAGAGGGACCCCATAATGCTATGTTTTCTCACTGTGTAAAAATGAAGCCAAAACCCTGCAGCCATGTGAGTTGCCGCGGTGCCCATGTTGCCCATGTGACCGAATGTGGAGCCAAAGTCTATGAGGCAGAAATGCAGGGACGTCACCTCTGCTCACTCACCACCTGCCTGACTGCATGTGGCTCTAATGGATTTGGGATGGAGGCTGGTCATTACAGCTATCAATCAGACATTTTTAGAACATACCTTACTGGAAACCAACTTATAGGAATGAACACAAACAAAGTCTCACTTGGACAGGAAGCACTTTTGGGAAACTGAACTTACCCATATTTGAACAAAGTAACATAAACAAAAACTTAGAGGGAATTGTTTATATTTACAAATGAAATGGGTAGACATTCATGGAGTCTAGTATGACTTTATTTCTGTTTTATGGCAGGGGGTATCCAGTGTTAAGGGCTTTTTCCATCACCAAGCCATATGTCTCAGTGTGGACAAGAGTTAACATCCCCTTAAAAAAACCAGGATGAATGAAACAAACCTTGACTCTATCACATGACTTCTGTTTCGGATTACTAAATTCTAGATTTCTGACCCTAACCCTAACCTACATAAACCCTGTTAAAAGCTTAACACACCACAAATAACCCAAATTATTGCATTTCTGCTCTGCTTATGAAAACCTATTTTCTGAACTACACACATTACACCTCACCCTCTCAGTGTAGATGGACTCAGGAGATACTGCAGTGTGTTAGGTGTGAGAGGAATAGGTTCTCCATCAGAGGTTCCCTCAACTTATTAGCAACTGTTTAACAGTGAAAAGGTCAGTAAATAACTGAGCTGAAAACTTTGGAAATATATCTTAGAATAAATCAATGTTTTCTGCAGTCAGTCGAATCATTTTCTCTGACCAAACTCCTAGAGGTTAACTGGCAACAGAGTCATCATCTTCTACATTACCTGAATTAAAATGTGTGTGTATGAATAATATTCCCTTGAAGACTTAAGTACCCATGAGTCTGCAAAGGCATGAACAAAAACTGGAACTTGTCTGGTTGCTGGAGGCTCTTAAGGTGTGAGGCAGAAAGTGGAGTTAACTAATGATTATGATGAAATCTGTTTTTGTGGTATATGGTTACTTTTTTTAAACTTTATAATGCAGAAAAACTTCTTGTACATTAGACAATATTGGTGGACTGAATAAACATAAAACATCTTAATCTATAGCAAGATGTGTTTAAATTGTGCAGAAAGAAACATAGTCTATGTTCTTCAGTTAAGTTTAGGGAAGAGCAACATCAGGTACAGACAATAATGACACAAATGATCCAACATGTCTCAGGATAGATTACTGCAATTTTGAAAAAGAAATAAATGCAATGATGAGATGCATTATTCATTGTTGTATGATAATGCAATTGAGAGCTCATCCATAGTTTGCACTGTGTGTGAACTGTGGTAACCTTATTTTCATGATTATCTGAACAATTTGTTAGTGATGACTGAAAGAAAATCTCTTTAAAATGTTTTTATTAAACAAGGAAGGTCTTTGGTCAGGAAAATCTTAGTTGTTGCAAACAAACAGAGGTATGTAACTTCATTGTGTTAAGTGAACATTAGTACAATCCAAGTATATTTCACCAACAGGCCAATGGTTTATGTAACACATCTAGTGATATAAATGTACTAGTATTCTTGAGCATATTAATATTTATTAGGACTAAATTGTCAATCTTCCGGTTTTCAAAAGTATACAATACAAGACCACAGCAAGACTTCAACAACCAATGAGAGACACGGTGTAATTAACCGGTGTAATTGTAACAGTCCAATTAAACAGAGTAACCCTCGAGGTTAATGAAGTTAGTGTTGGCTAACACTCTAATTTTGACAAATATCAAAACGGACAGTAAAAAACCCACCTCCAGTTTTTGCATTTAGAACACTCCTTGTTTCAGACTTGTTCAGCCATCTGGTGTTTATTATTATAATGATTTCTCAACCAATCCCTTTGGGTCCCAACTCATTCCAGAGTTTGGTGGGTTTATTTTTTTCCCCAAACATTGCTTTTTTTTTTTTTGCTTTAGATGGTTTCTTTTATTTGGACAAATGTGTCTATGTTGTGCAATAGCAGGTGGTTTCCTTTTTTATGCCAAACATTTGAGTGAATGACAGACTAGGATTACACTGCCATATATAGATATATGACACTATGGATTTACAAACATTGGTTTTAGTTACTTTATATTGTCAAAGTATGAGATCTGAAGTAAAAGCAGTCATTTAGGACAGAAACACTTTCACTTAACAGTGTCTACACTATAATGTCTACACTGAAACAATAAAGACAGTAATGAGGTACTGTGAATGTCATGGAGTTTATTATTACAGTAACATTTGTTTAAAAAAAAGCTCTATCATTTAGTATTACCACCGTTAGTCAAGTATACTTGAACTCTGTGGATAACAAAATAATGCTTTGATATTCTATTTTAAAACAGAAGTCAATCAATATTTTACATAAATGTTAATCGATATATAAACACTGAAGTGCTATTCTGTCGATGATATCTCTGAGAAGTAAAAGCAGTCGAGTCAAAGCACATTTTGTTATTTATAGTCTGAAAGAATTAGTCATAAAACATTTGAATAAGCTTTGTAAAGGTTAGCATGAGCTTGTGATTTCAGACCAAAAACTAAGGTTGAACATAAAACCCCTCAGAGCCGCCACGTCCTTCCGTGTCTAAAAAGTCCTAATTCATATGCTAATACACCGAGGCTGTGGATTTGCTTTTTCTGAGGAGGTGCAAGGTTTTCATGTGGCAGACGTGATGTCCTTATTATTTCCCACAATGCCTCAGCACAAGGTCACCTCTTTATTCAATTCAGACACGGTGATCTGCAGCTCTGTGGGTTTCCAGATCCCCTCCAGCACACAGACGGATGAAACTGATGTTGAGATGCCGGCGGTATGTGTCTGGTCATGTATGTGTGTGAGTCGCTGTGATCTGCCCTGTCTATTAATGAACTTTGTCATTCGTCGAGCCATGTGGAAGCAAGCACACAAAGTCTATTTTTAGAACTGTGATGAAACCTGGCAGGTAAATGCATCCCTTATCAGGCATTTTTCACATCACATTAAATGACTGAGCCCCTTCTTTTGAGCCCTGAGTGGCAGATTCAACCAAATACAACAATGTCAGACAAGATTTAATGTGTGACTATATTTAAAAGCAGTTTGACAAGTTCATGATTGGATAAGGGCTCTTCTCTCACCCTAAAGGCAGGCCTCTAAACTACATCATATATTGATGAACTACGCTCAAGTGCTCATGAGCTCCGACGACTCAAGAAAAGGACTCAAAACCAAGACTGTGGAAAAGTTCACCACAGTTCATTAAACATCATGGAAAGTTGAAGTCGGGGACAAGGCAAGTAAGGGACAAAGAACCAGCTCAAGTGAGGGCTGGAGAGGAGGCGCAGGCAGAGGCCAAGTCATTGTTGCAGTCTTTACTGAACTCTAAATTCAGACTGAGGTCAAGGACGGCAGCGTTCTGTAGTCTGCTCAGCCCGCTTCACACCAACGACTTCAGTGTTGTTTTAGAACATTGCAGGAAAAGGTTGAAGGAATGTGAACTCACCTGTCTTTCACATCTCCAGTGGCTGGTTTTAGAACGTAGCACTATATAGTGTTTGTTTTTCCCAGTATTTATGGGCTGGAGCTCAGTTGTTGGCACCAAGTGCAGCAATATGATCAGCTTCTCCATGAGTAAATCCTGTCTTGGTAGTTGTGTCTGCCCTGCTTATTAGAGGAGACACCAAGACCACTTCACAACAGCTGCCCAGCCCTACTGTGTGTCCTGTTTTTGCTGTTTCATTAGGGATGCTGCTGTACTATATGTTGTGCTAACTTTCATTACTGGCATTATACATACTTTAAAGCGGAACTGTGTAACATTTTTACCTTAATTAAACAGCTTCAAAGTAATTGTGATGATTAAATGGCATATTAGGGGGAGAATGGAAGCCCAACTACCGTTGATGTTGGATCTTAGCTGGTGTATGATACTTGTCTCTCGTCCAGGTGAAGGTCTAGATCAGGGTTGTCCAAAGTCGGTCCTCGAGGGCCGGTGTCCTGCATGTTTTAGATATTTCCCTCTTCCAGCACTCCTGGACACCATTACATCATTATCAGGGTTCTGCAGAGCTTGGTGATGAGCGGATCATTAATTGAACCAGGTGTGCTGGAAGAGGGACATATCTGAAACATGCAGGACACCGTCCCTCGAGGACCGGAGTTCGACACCCCTGGTCTAGATAACTGTTGTTATATGGGATGACAACACGTGGTGACAGGTGGGAACTGCTGATGTTTGCTCGTCTATTAGCGCTCAAGCTGTTAAGCTGCTAACGTTAGCAGCGTGGTGCTAGCGGTTCCTGTCTGCACGTCCGCCCACTGCAGCTCCACTACCGCAACTTCCTCCGTGAAGTGAAAACAAATGTCCGAAACTTCAATGCCCAGCTAAAGTTTCCCACTCCGCTCCGATCCAGTAGTGTATTTGATAACTATTTTTTGCCTTCTCATCACTGGCTCCATTGAAAACAAATGCACATGGTCGGAGTGGGAGGGTTGTGAATGTGTACCGTGAAACTGGAGCTCCATAGAGAAAAATGCGACAAAAACAGCGAAGAACCAAAACAGTAAAATCTTACTGACTTCCACTTTAAGATCCTACAAATTATATATTGCTGCCAAAAAAGCTGGAAGAATGCAAGTAGCCTATAGAGCATCGTCGCTACTGAAATGATACACTCAACTGGCAGATATCAAAATGTCGCAAAATGGAGCTTTTTAAGTAGCTGCAAGTTTCTTTACTTTTTTAATATTTGTTGCACATGTAAATGGTGGTGAACTGAGGAACTGAAATCTTTTGCTTTATTTGCACAGGACTATTATAACCTGGGGACCTCCAGGGATTTAGAAATTCTGCCCCATGTCTGTCTTTAATGTAGCACATTCACACTGGATGAGTGAAGTCAGTTTTTAATTGAATTTACAGACATTATTCACCGGTTCTGATGTCAAGGCTCACCACTCACACATAACTCTTGCAAAAAAAAAAAGATGATGAGATGGATGACATGCATGACAGCTACAGTAGGGAAATATTTCTCTGAGATGTAGCTTTTCTGAAAGATTTAAATGTGCTCTAGCAGTGAATATCCATGCAATATATCATAACACGAGCCTCCTGAATTGGCACCAAAAACACTTTTAAAACTCAGATTAATCATCACCAGCGCAGCCTCCACACTCCTCAGCCAGGAAATTGACAGAATATTGAGTAGAGGATATAGAAAAGTTGCAAATCACACCAAATCATAGAGATGTTGATTCAAATGGGAATCATTTCATCACAGAGCCTCTGTCTGCTGCAAATGACAGGGTTTTAGATGTAAAATTAGTATGAATAACAGGAACACAGGTAGTACCAGTCATGTGCACATGGGGCTATTACTATTCAATCTGGAAATGATAATGGAAACATCTGCAGTGTCCTGCTTTTGATATGATATGATGAATATGAGAAAATACAGACCATCGACGGCGTGGTGGCATAGTGGTTAGCCTCACAGCTAGGCGGTTCTGTGTCCAACTCTCAGATGACCTTTTTGGGGTGATATTTGACTTTTCTGTGTGTGCTGCATTGGTTTCCCCTGGGTTCTCTAGTTTCCCCCTCCATCAAAAACAGATATGTAAAGGTTAGCCCTCCTCTCTCAATGTACTTATGAAGATCTGGAGTTGGTCCCCACTGCTCATAAGGTGCTAATGCTAACCTTCCATGTTTTCCTTATTCACAATCTACACTGGAAATACTGAGGAATCATTGTATTTATCTCATCAAGTTCTTTTACAACAGGCAAAAGACAGGTCTATGAAAACTAATAAACAAAGTATTTTCCAAAGTTTCTTTTTTTTTGTCTCCTTGGGTTGAGGTCTGTCATTGGCCGCTCTTTCAAAAACCCCTCCCAATCTCTGGCATGACAAGAAAAGTGTGAAATGGATATAAGTTGTGATTTGTCCATTCTCACTGTCCTCAAATGCTACCCACGCGCCCTTGGGCCAGACATTTAGCCTCCAGCTCACATGGTGAAACCCCTCAGCAGCCACCAGCCATGGTTTTCTGATCTAAAAAAGCAGAATGTGTGAATGTGAAGCCCGTGTTGTTGAGAGGACTCCGTGCACCCTTGACACTGTTCGCGTGCAAGCTGCTTCCTTTCACACTGTCAGGACCTTGTAAGCCCGTGTGTCGGCTTCTGCTGCTCTGCACTTCAGACAGCAGCGAGACGAACTGCAAGGAACTCTGGGAAGGGCAGCTGGGTATGGAGAGAGATTGAACTGTTGGGGGAGGGTCTGTGACTGTATGTGGGTGATGTGCATTAAAGGACTGGTCTGGTCTGTATTTTCTGTACTGTTTTTATTGTCAATAACTGAACTGGACTGGAGTGAAACTACTGCCAGAAATCAAATCACTGCCTTTAAGAGAAAGACGTTTTTTTTAAGACACATCTATCATAGACCAGGGGATAATGGCTTCATATAAAGTTATCCAGCAATGAATTGTCCAATGGTGTTGTCTGCATTAGGTGTTGATGGTCCAAACTTGCGTCTTCTTTAAGAAACTGTGTCCTCTAATTGATGGTCAACAAAATATAGCACATTTAATTGAAATACAGTTCCAATATCAACCAAAGTCTGTTATTTTTGTATTACTTGATTTTTTGTATTTTCTATGGTAGCTTCAATACAGTATATTAGTATATTAGGTGTATAAAAAAAATTTAAAAAGCATAAAAATGTATGTAAAATATATGCAATTAAGCAAGTAGTCAGTGTAAGTATCCAATTATGTAATTAGGATTATTTTCAAGCAAATCATGCAGCCCTACCTATCATATCTGATTTAACAGGAGATCAGTCATTAAACATTTATCTTGGAATAAAAAAGCAATAGAAAAGGTCAGTTTCAACCTGTTTCATGACCACATCAAGGTATTGCCCTTTCAAATTTATTTTAGGACACATCCTGAGGCTCCAGACCAAAGGGTAAGGACCTTGGCTCAAAATGAAACCAATGCCAGAGAATCTTAAATTTGTAATAAAGGCGATAACCACTGGGATTTGCTCTGATTGGCTCCAAAAGATCATGGCTCCCACAGGCTGACACTGAACTTCTCTCTAAAAAATATTAAGTCAGTAAGTTTAGTCAAGGAGTCATTCTGGTCTCATACTGTAGTTTTATACAACAAGTGAACAGGTCCATCTCCGTTAATTAGATCTTAGGGTAAATAGAAGCCTCAGTGTCTGCCATGTTGAACTTTGACTCAGCAGGCAAACAAACTGTCGCACTGGACTGTTAACGGTTTAATTAAGAAAATGCTATGTTTTTCTTTTTGTTTTTTATGTCAAACAGCTTCACTATAGGTCTGGATAATAGACCCCACTTATAAGACAATAAAATTACTTTGTGTCACAATACATAATGAAGATTTATCATCAAGTCAGTAAGCTCGCACATAGAATTATCTGACCCATAGTTCTACCCCTATGTCCAAATATAGTCACTTCTGGCTCCAAACTGCCAAATTGCAAACTGCTGACATCAAAAAGGCAGTTCACAAACCAATAGATAATGCAGAAGGTTCCTCTATTATATCACTACTTATATACAGTCTCTGCTCCAGACTAAGGTCCATGGTTTGGTCAATTTTATATTTGTCCTATTAGTTTTGCTTTTATCTTACAATTTGCAAGTGCACTCATGCTCATGTTAGCGGACCGTGTCTCTCTTTAAAGATGGGCTCTGTCTGACATCAACATCTTGTTTTTCTTTTGATATTTTCAGCCTTGCATAACTTCCTGTAATTGTTCCAACAATATGAACAATATGTAAGTGTTTTCACATGGGATGTTCAGTTTGATTAAGATCACTTGTTTTGGTTGGACCACATGTTGTTAACCACAACACAATCTACTTCACATTAATGCATGGGCTGGAAAATAAGATGCTCTTGGAGTAGATGAGTTGTCTGAGGAAGAATACTAACACAAAAAATAAAATAAAATAAAATGAAATGAAGAAAAGTAAATGGAGAGTCCTGGGAAATGGGAGCTTTTTGATGGGCTTAGCTCTGCACACACTCAAAGCACCTCTTATCGGTCCTTGTTTAGTTGTGATGTTAGGTTTTGTTAGACACACACCACCCTTCACGTCGCTCCTTCTAGCAGAAATACATTCAGGTATGCAACCCACCTTTTGAGTTTATAATAAGATGTAAGCTCCAATTCCAACATGGCTGAGTAGAGCACACATCAGCCAAACATCACTCAGAGAGCCCAGAGGTGTGCTAGCAAACAATCCATCATGCATCTTGTTAAATAGTATCATTAAAACACGACCAAACCACTAACTATGAGCTGTGTTTTCGCCTTTTCGTTCATTTTAGCATTTCATCAGTTGGTGACAATTAGTAGCTGTATTTGCTTTCGATTACCTTTACCAAGGTCTGTGTTCGCCTATGCTTCTAAAGTTTTCCAAATGTTAGGTTCAGTTAGGACCTAAGGCCAAAGATTCACAGTCAAAACAGGAAGCCCAAGTGCTGTATCATTCTGAAAACCTGCCGGTTCAGACTAACACACAACTCAGTCGTTATCTTTTTGACCTCCATTCAAACAGGAAAAACTTAAATATGAATGAGGACAGTCGTACTTATTAACTTATATCCATTTCTATTATTGATGAAAAAGTGAAAACGTACAAAAGGAGTCATGAAATTCTTCCATCTATGCTGAGGATCGTTCCATTGTATGGTATGGTAACTGGGAAGTTATGACCCACGAACACTGAAGAGAACGTACATACATATTTAGAGGTAGGTGATCTTATGATTATATATGGTAACGATCAATCTTAATTAGGCATATGTATGTTCTCCTTTTCAGAGGGATCAAAAAGATCACATCATTAAATGACAGCACTGTCTAAACTTTCCTACTCAGTTGCCATTCATTTCAAATTCCACATGTATGGTGTAATTTAGTGTAATTACTGTTCTGCTGTTAGCATTAGCGTTGCTCAGTTACTGGGCTTATTTAGGTCTCTGTATAGTGATTCTTTACTGTCTTTCTGCAACTAAGACTTGCAGCTGAAGAAATTTTGATTGATGAAATGACAAATTAAGATGGAATTACATTACATCCATGAGTCTCTGGTCCTTTTTCTGAACCCCCATATGCACTGAGTCTGATTTATACAGACGCCTTAGAGTTACATTAAAGTGGAAAACAGTTTGGGTTCATTATAATGCTCTGTCTGACAAATAAGGCTGCCACAATCTAGGTAATTAAAGGTAAATACTGCAGTTGTCATGGATGTATGTACAGTTAAGGAAAATGTGGACTTGTGTTTACTTCATTAGTTAGTCAGAATATAATAATAGTAATATGGTTCAAATTGCTGCAAAAATGCTGGATTTCTTTGTTGTTATAGTTTAGATGTAACTCAACTACATTTTATTAGAGGTGAAAAAATAATGATTCAGGTCATGGAGTGTGATTCTTAGTCAAAACAATGCCAGATGATCTTTTTTTCAGTTTGGTGAGCCTTTACTATGTGACACAATATTCCAAAACCACTGGACTAATGGAAAAAATGGAAGGCGAGGGGTGCTATGTACATATATATATATATATATGTATATACACACACATAGCATAGGGGTAGGTAGGTAAATCCGCCATTGACTTTGATGAGCTCCGTATCACAGTATCATTCAACTTGAGGCGAGCTGAGACAGACCACTTCACACCAGTGCACCCTTTATCTGCGACATTTTAATTAATCACTGGACTTCTCCTTTAAGGCATAAAAAGTTCTCTCTGCACTTTAACACTGAAGAAGTGGCGCCGACGTTTGACTGGACTGTTAATGATTTAGACGGCTGAAAAACTCCCCGGGACGCCGATGGCTTTGCTGCGCCTGTGTGTTTTTCCAGGTCGAACCAACCGAGCCACTGACTCATGAGTCGTCTGAGGTGAATGACCAAATCAAACAGGACCTTGACTGTGCCCTTCTGTTCTGCCACGTCTTGGATGCCTTTCAGAGTCCACCTCTTTGAGAGCCTCAGAAACCTCCATTGTTTGTGCCATTATTTTGTTCCGCAGGTCAAAGACTAAATAATGGAACCGTGTAGCCACCTGCTGCTCGCCGGCACTTTCTCTCCATCATGTTGGAAAGTGATAATGCAGCTTTTGGAGGACAAACACTGGAAAAGGAACCATTAATCACAAAAGCAGGTTACAGAGTAACAGTGACCCAATGCAGTATATCGCTTAAAAACATACATAGAATAACTTCTTTGTCACATTAGGGGAAAACGATATATATTAGGGCAGCGAGGAATGTTAGATTTCTTTGTAAAATATGAGAAAGGAGTAAATAAATATCTCATAGTTTCCCACAAAGTTTTCTTCACTTGATTTATCCAGCTAATCATCCAAAACTCATGTGTGAATGTTATTTTTACACAATAAAAACTTAATAAATGCTCAAGTCAGCTTGGGATGAACGTTCACTGGACAACCAAAATGACACGAATGACAGCTTCAAATGCAGTTCAGTCAAATGATGCAGTTCATCATTAGTAAAACAATCAATGCATGAAGATAAATATTTAATTCTATTGTGATATGACATGCACAATGAAAGGTCTGCGGTGTAGTGATGGTAAGTATCTGTGGTATTATCAGACTTCAGTCTGCGAGACAAAAAAACACAGAACATTTCTGTACATTTCAGATCAGTTCCCTGAAGCAAAAGTGTTTTTTATTCACACTGCCTCTCAACCAAACTGCACATACAAAAGAAAGAAGTGATTTCAAAATGTACTCTGACATGCTTTTTTTTTCTATTGCAGACAGTATAACAACAAGATGTTTGATGTTTTGTAAGTGTACATCCATCCCTTCTCATTCAGACCTGCACCACACTTCACCCGCTCTGATGCAGAACAGATTTAGACCCTGCGTTCTCAGATGAAAATATCGAAAACACTTGTACTTACATCAAACATTTACATCCATATTTTACACATAAGATTAACTTTAATGTTCAATGTTTTTTGGTGCTATTTTACTGGAATGAAATGATGTAAGTACGGTATATAAACTAGATGGACTACAGTACTACAGTTACACCTACAGGAACTTTTATGACATCCCATTCTAACTCCAAAAGCAGTGTTATGGATGGGTGGCGTTGGTGCAACTCTGCGTTGTCACTTCATGGTTGAGTTGCTTTGGTTCTTAAATGCTTCCACTTTGCAATAATACCACTTTGCCAATTTTACAAACACACTTGTTGCTCTATTCTATTCTATTACAGTACTGTGCTCAAAGTCTTTGGAGTGATTATTTAGTTTAGGAATGTTTAACCCATAAAGGCCCAGTGTTACTTTTGTAGCGGTTTCCAAATGAGTCTTTCTCTATTTTTAACCTTTCTTAAGGGATGTATTATCATTTATTGTAATATTATCCTCTGTATTTTGCATTTTTAAGTGAAAATCACCTATTTAATTTACTGACCATGTTGATCTTCATAAAATATCAGATTAAAGTTGAGGGTTATTGTATCAGAAACAGGGAAAACTGAAGAAAAAATGATTTTTTTTCAGCAAAATATATC
>JAPQRQ010000007.1:29726948-29740475 GCA_037367365.1 Apogon talboti
TATGATATCATACCCGTTGTGTGTAGTAGAGAAGTTCATTTTAATAAATGAATGAATGTATAATTCACAGTCAATTGTTTTACTGACGAACATTTTCAAAACATATGAAAAACACAAAATCACACACGTTCCACTAGAATCATTCCAGTACCGACCGGTTGGTGAAATCATATGGTTTTTTTTAAAATATATATACTTTCCTCATGTATTTGTTATCTTACAAGATTACGTGCCTTTGAGCAGCCACAAAAATTCAACTACGAGAGAAACTTTTTTCCATACTTTAAGACTTTCACACAAAATTCCAGACTTTTCAAGGTCTGGAAAATAGTGTATGAAAATTCCAGGCTTTTTAAGACTTTCAAGAACCTGCACAAACACCTTGTTTTAGGATCTTCACTAATGAACTGTTCCTTGGTGTCAAACTGGTGCAGCAGTGACACTTTTTACAAAGGAGTCAAGTAGAGATGACAGAAAATAATACTGACCAGTCTTCTTACACATTCACTCATTTATTTATTTACAGATAGGAAACGACACACCTGCACACAGATAACAGCGGTCTATAGGCTGTGGATGATGGTCCTGTTCTTGAGGCTCTGGACGTACTCCTTGGCCTGGTCGAAGCTGGTCTTCTCCTCCGTTTTAGGCGGCGAACCCTCCACCAGTTTGACAAAGTAGTGGCAGTAAACCCTGTCCATGATGCCGAACATACCCCGGCCGTGGTACCGGATCCGCTTCAGGTACTGCCCTTTCCCAGAGTAGGACTCGGCTGAAGGATGGACATACAGACAGAAACAAGTCAGAGAGATAGTAGTAATAATAATAATAATAATAATAATAATAATAATGGATTAGATTTCTTTTGCGCTTTTCAAGGCACCCAAAGCTACACAGTATTTTACAGAAATGGACTTGTTTCTCTGCTGCTGAAGGACAGTCTTTTCAGTCTGATATGTACTTAGTTGCTTTCACCACTTTGGCTATGCAACTGATATTTTTATCTATTGTCAGCTTTGCAAATAATTCAATAATACTGACATATTTTTTCACATAGAAAAAATACTTCATTTTGTAACTTTGAATTTAACTTTTTTGTTCATACTTACATACTTGTTTTTTGTTAATACTTGATAATTTTGTGTTAAATTGAAGAAAACCTTTTCAGTGGAGTCGACACTGCAGCGTTTGTGAGAATGTTCAGTAACAAAGCTTTATTTAATTTAAAAATTCTGACTGTGAAATTCTGGACCATTACCTCTATTTTGGCCGATAGCCTGTGCTTTTTTACTCTGATGTCTTCCTGCATGTATACAGGTTAACCTTCATTATTTTACGTGTGCGCATGTGCAAGCCCAATTAAAATCGTAAAAAACAGAAGTTCCATCGTCAAACGTGAGCGGAAGACAACAACAGGAAGTTTGAGTCTACCATCACTATGTACATACGCACTCCAACAGAAATCCAATACAGGACTGAAACGTCTAAACCAAGGTTTTCGATGATCGCATTTCTTCAGTGCATGTAAAGGCATCAGATCAGGTTATTACAACTATCTGATCACTCCCAGATATCAGATTTGTATGGTCATGTAAACAGGCTCACTCACCTACATACAGATTGGACTTGTACTCAACATTGTGATTCTTGACCGCCATCTCCTGAGCCTCCAGGAGGACCTGAAGCAAACAGCAGATTGGTTATCGTCAACACATTCTGTAGAAGGTGTAACACGAGCGATGAATTCACACTCCAAACAGTATTGTGTGTCTAGAACCTGATTTCTTTCACTTGTCTATGCTGATCCACTGTTTGAAAATGATTAAAACACATCGGTGAGCCTCATCAATGCATTCCGTTGCAAACCTCTTTCATGATCTTGGCTCCTTTCTTGTCGTTGAACTCCAGCTGTGCAATGGCCTCGTCTATGCTCATCCCTCTGATCTGTGGAGGAGAACAAACGGCTTCATGTAACAACTAAACCAACTTGAAGACAGCTGTTAGAACAGCTGCCAGAGGCACAGAGTTAAAAAATGCAACTGTAAGTCTAAAGCTTTTTTTTTTAACCTTTAAAGTAAAACAATTGTGGTTTATTTATCAAACCACTGCCCCTGATGAACTCTTACATCACTCGAATTTCTTCAAATCAAAAAGCAACTTCTAATTTTTCTGCTTTTCTTTAGGCATAGCTTGTTAGAACAACAACAAAAATCGACTTGGCAGATGTCTGATAATTTCCTTCACTAAACTTTAACAGCTCCAAACAGCAGTAAAGTAACAGGGTGGAAACATATCCAAACAGTTTGGTTGTGACAACAGTGGGTTCAGCTCAGCTCAGCAGTTTGGAACCACAAACTATTCATCTCATTTCTTCAGAGGACTATGGGCCAAAAATGTTTGTACTGATGTTTATTTAGGATCAGTCAGTGACTCTTTAGAAAACAGTACATGCTGACACTTGCGTAGTCACATCACATTTGATGTGAGTGTGATGCATTCAATACACTTAAAAAAAAGTTCATTGTATTGTTCTTTTTGTTTTGTCTTGATGTAGAAAACATTAAGACTAAAAACAACCCCGTCCATACTGTGTTTAAATCAACAGGAAAAAAAGCTGGAAGCAAAACATTTGAACCATAAGTGCTTGTATAATTATTAAGATTTTACTTAACACCACTTTAAATAAACTAAATGTACACATAAAACCTGACATTAATCACATGCATTATCAGATTTTTTCCAGACAATGAAATGCCACAGATTGTGAAAAATACAGGAAAATAAAGGTTTCATGATTATTTAGATCAGGGGTTACCAGCTTCGGTCCTCCAGGGCTACTATCCTGTATGTTTTAGATGTGTCCCTCTTCCAACACACCTGATTCAAATGATAAGCCTATCATCAAGCTCTGCAGAAGCCTGATAACGACCCGTCAGATGTGTTGGAAGAGGGAAACATCTAAAACATGCAGGATAGTAGCCCACAAGGACCGGAGTTGGTGACCCCTGATTTAGTTCCTTGGATCATGCTGCAACTCAGATTATTAATGGCTGGTACCACAGGTTATAAATACGTTGCATTGTCAAGGCAGCACAGTCATCAGAAGTGGATATTCCCATGAGCAGACTGCCATTTAGTTTGTGAAAAAACAGAAATCTAGAAAGACGTTCTGTTTGACTAATGATCTAGGACACAGGTGTCGAACTCCGGTCCTCGAGGGCTGGTGTCCTGCATGTTTTAGATAGTTCCCTCTTCCAGCACACCTGGACGTCATTACATCGTTATCAGGCTTCTGCAGAGCTTGGTGATGAGCTGATCATTAACTGAACCAGGTGTGCTGGAAGACGGGAAACATCTAAAACATGCAGGACACCAGCCCTCAAGGACCTGAGTTCGACACCCCTGATCTAGGAGTATTTCACACAGACTAAAACTGTGTGTGTGAAGTCACGCAAAGATGCTTCGTCTCACTTATACAATCCAAGGACTTTACAATTTGCACAGTATATGACCCTCACTGTCGATTAATCCACAGTCACAAAAAGGAAAAAAGTTTCAGACACACTGATCTTATTGATGTGGGTGGTGTGAAATGACACCGATACTGATAAATAAATGGCTGATAAATGACTCACCATTTTTGCCAGGTACCACATCTTATCTTTGCTGTATTTAATCTGCCTCCTGCTGTGGTGGATCTCCTGTTAAAATAAATAAATAAATAAATAAAAAACTGAAACTATAAGGTCAGTAAGGAGTGCCTCCTTACTCCCAGCAGACCATACGAATGCATCAGCAGATGGACAGACTCACCGCTGGTCTGCGAGGCTCATCTGGCAATTGAGGTGGATACACTATCCGGTTCCTCCTCTCCCAGTTCTTCGATTCCAGTGAAGTGCTGGTGTGGAGACATGACAGCTGTTGCGGAGTGCTGCACCACTGTAACCTGCAAAGATGAGATTCAAAAATACATCTTATTATAAACCCAAGTACTAGCTCTGACTGCTATGAATCACAACCGACCAGAATAATTATCTTAGTGTTTGTGTCTGGGGTCTCTCTGTACCGTAGTCTGGATATAACAGGTGTAAATTAAGATATATTTCTCATGATAAGGTTTTATGTGGTTGTGAATGATCCAGAGGCAGAAAAAAATACCATTTTTCTTTACATTAACAAATGTAATAAACGGGAGAGTCAATCTATGACTATTATTATAAATGATGCCAAAACAAAGAATTAGTGCCTAAGCAAAGCATAAGCATCATTAATAGTAACTACATAACTATATATTGAAATACAACGTGTTTGCAAGTGAATTAAGGCGAGAACAAATGCTATTGATGCTTCATAAACAACCAGTGTTTAAATACATACGCCATTAAAATAGAGTAAATATAATTAGGAGTGCAGCCCCATGTTGAATTTATCATCAGATTGTCGATTGATTCTTATGTCATCTAATGGCTTCATCATTCTGACTGTAAAACGTCACAAAATATAAATGACTCGGATTGCTATTAAAGACATATTTACGAGGTTGCCAAATTGGGAGTTCTGTTGCCCAAAACCCGATTAACACGATTGACACTTCAGGATTGATCTACTAACTATGAATCAGCATAGATTTTCTGCTTAGCTAACAGAACGAACATAAAATGCCACGTTTTGCATGTTTCACATTTTAAAATACAGGTTGTGGTGTAAAGTAAACCTCACATTAGCCAATGTCTGTTTCGTCCTTCTGCGGTACTAAAGCTAACCTCAACTAGCAATAATAACACCCGTATTATCAACCGCTCAGTGTACTTGCCGTGAGTGTAACAGCCCCGGTAGATTTCTAATAAAGGCCAGACCTGAGGATAAAAAGCGTTTATTAAAATAACCACGTTTAACATCACTAATTAAGATTTTGTTGAGAATAAGGTAGCACTTCTCTCACCACGTCCTGCCAATGGGGCCGCCATCTTGCATTTTACGACAGTCGTGTTTCGTTAACGATAGGTAAGTTTGAAACAGTGACGGTCGTGAACAGTTATTATGATTTCCTTAAAATCGAAGCGTTTTATTGTGAATATAACTTTTTTGAGGAATTGTGTCACAAAATTTTTAATATGTTATAAAAAGATTGGTCTTTTTGTTATACATTTCAAGATACTTAGAAAAGGAAAACTCGGCACGGATTGTCCTCGCTGGGATTCCGTACTCAGCACCGGCATGATTTATGACAGGACGCCGTGTTTTACGGCTGTAAATGTGGTGCCTACGAAAGTGGATGTAACATGTGAGAAGTTCGGCATTGGTTACTGGCACATTATTGATTATCTACTCCTTTGATTAAAACATGCATGAACGGTCGCTTCCCGCATCTCCCAACTGGTACTGCTCGCGTTGCAGCGATGTCAACAGCAGCGGTTTATTGGGCGTCGGAGCCAAAAACATCATCTACCTGATAGAAGTGTGTGCGTCCAGCTGCAGGGTCAAAGGTGAGTCTGGGTCCATCCGTAGGGTCACTGGTGAGTCTTCTGACATCACACACAGCTTACGACTCAGGTGGGTGTTTAAAGTCAGGTAGAAGCTTGGGTATGGTCATCTCACTGTGGTGATTACAGTTTTTTCAGCTCCACTCAAATAGGGAGACTGTCTTGTCACGTCTGGATCCTGGTTTTTCGCAGATTTCTGAGCCTGGCTGCTGGGACTTGAACTCATTCAGCCACAAATACTGGTCGATGAGGGCTGACTGTGGCTGAAAGATTTTTGCTGGCCTCTAAATGTAAAAACAATGTGCACTACATGTATTTGGAGAGAAGTAAGAAGTGGTTTCGAGTTATAAATCCTATGAATAAACATTAAGCAGCAGGGGTTTCCCTATCATTGTAAAAACACCTGATTTATTTTAAAGAAAATGACTGTACACATCTACTCTCAGATGGTCAAAATATAGATCAGGGGTGTCAAACTCTTTTTAGTTCAGGGGCCACAGCTCAATTTGATCTAAAGCAGGCTGATCCAATAAAATCACAGTATAAGAACCTATAAGTAATAACTCCAAAATGTTGTCTTTATTTTGTTAGTTGTTCCTTTCACCCTTGTCATAGAGCTTTAGCTGCTGTATTCACTCATTTCCTCACAGCCTATTGCACTAAATCATGTGTATCACTCTGTTATTCGGACAGTGGTAAAATCTGTTATAGTTTACTACTGTGGGAAATAATAGCAGCTCATATTAGTTGCACATGTTAACAAGATAACCCAGTCTTCTGTCATCTCTCAGATTGTCAGCTCTAGAAGAGTAATATATTAAACTGAGAGATGACTTTAAGTACATAAATTTCATTAGACTGTCATCATTAATGAATTATTTTTGTATGAAACAAAGCAAGTAGAGAGGCAGTGCCAGATGATGGGGAAATGTGTGCATATTAAGGGTTTAGGTGAGGTCGTCATTATGAATAATAGCCTAGTGTGTGTATTAAACTGAAAGGAGTCTGAATGTAAGGTTTTTAATGAAATCATCACAATCCTTATTAGACCAATTTGTTTTTATAACATCCTGTTTACTCATTATTTGACATTGCCCTCAAAAATGAATGGAAACCATATAAATCATATGCTTATAAATATTTGATTTTTGGTTGGTGGTTGTGTCCTTGTTAATGCTGTAACCAAACATGTGTCCTTGATTTGTTGTTTGTCAGACACTGTGTCCTGTCTGGTTTTACTTTTGTCATCTAATGGGTTTTTATGTTAGTAGATTCAATTGCCCTGTTCCATTATTTTAAGCTCTTTGTTTTCTTTCTCCTGCGCTGGCTTTGAATATTGTCATTTTATTATTTTGTTATTGGTTTATTTAACATCTGGCCAAGGACAAGCAATGAAAATTAGTCATTTGGCAAATACTGGCGCATTTACGACAATATTGATTATTGTCGTAACAAAATACACAGATAGAGATGTTCAATTCAAAGTGTATGGGGCTTAATTTAAACAAAAGACAAAGGTCTCTATGTATGTGGTGTGCAGGTACACTGTCCCAGGGTAGACTTCAGTCTTGCTTTGCATTATAGAACCTCAAATATTCAGTACATTCTGTGTTTTTCAGGTGAGCTCGTCGGCCACAAAGACCTGGTGTCTGGCTTTTCCTTCTGTCAGCATGCAGGGCAGAGTCACCTCTGTGTCAGTTCATCCGTAGACGGGAGCATTCGCTTCTGGGATTCGGAAACCAGAGCCGTCGTAAAAGAGCACACAGCTCATCAGGTGAGAGGTTTGTCAGGTCACAGTACCCGCTGAAAATTTGGAGTAAAATCAGTTTTTTCCCCCAGTCTTAACGGTTCATGGTGAACAAGAATACAGTGTCTTTACGATATGGGACTTTAATAAACAGTAGTTTTATACATCATATTCAATCTAATGCATGATGTCATCCCACCTTTTTAACTCATATTAATCAATGCTTTCCTAATAATACATGAAAATCTCAAACTAACCCTAAAACTAAATAGGAAATATCCCAAAACTCATCATATGCTTAAAAAAAAAATCAAGACTACTCTGTGATACTGTGTCATCTTCTGATTTTAGACGATATTTATCCTATTATCATGTATCTGTTTTTAACAGTTTCTTATTTTATATGTCAATATATTTTTGCTAGTTTTATCATATCTTGTATTTTTACCTGTGTCTCTGAACAGCACTTTGGGCACTTTGCGTTGTTATAAATGTGGTATATAAATGAACGTGACCTACTCGAGCTCTTGCAAAACTAACTAAAACTAAACTGAAATAGAAGCTGGAAACTGAACAACAATAAAGTGACCGATGTGAATAAGAGTAAGCTCTAAGGTTTGTGTCATTTTCATCACACTTGGATGGATTTAACATTGGATATAGGTAATACATTGTATCCTATGTTGTGCTTAAAGGTTTCAGATAGTCTCAGTTCAATTTTATTTATAAAGCACTCTAAAAACAACACAGTTGGCCAAAGTTCTGTACACAGACATAAGAACAAATAAAACACATTAAAGAATGAAGAAAAACAATAAAAGTAATTACACATTAAAACAATAAAAGCCAAACTCTGAAATTGAGTTAAAATCCAATCAGAAAATATATGTTTTAAGAGTCAAAATGTGATTCAGTTAACTCTAAAGATGAATAATGATCATTAAACCCACTGATACGTTGACTTGTACAAACTGGATGAGTACAGATGCAGCCGGAGCTCCAGCAGAGGTACTGGACTTCTGCTGTTTCAGAGGTTTGTGTTTCTGTAGATGAAATTGTCAGTTCGATGTCCGACTTTTTAATGTCCCGTTCACTGTAGATGTGGTCTACTGAGAGGAAAATGAGCGATGTGGGCTTAACCACATATAATGTGACGTGTGTATTGTGCAGGAAGACAAACGGAACACCTGACGTTCAGCTGTCATCTGTGCAGGTTGAGCGCTGTAGCGACACATAACCGCCTCCCTCAGGGGGTGTTTTTAACAGAGTTATGAAGGTCAGGGAGGGAATTTCTCATTTATTTTCCATTATTTGCTTCAAATTATGGCTTTGAGGGAAAAGATAGATAAAAAGCAAACGGCACAAAGCAGAAAATCTAACCTTGAGCAGGTCACAGTTTGTCCATTTCGGTCTGTACTTTAGCTCATAAAATGGAGTTATGGCACAATACATAAAAATATGAGATATAAATCAATTTGATGGTGCTGTTCTTTTCTTTTGACCTTCCTGGTAAAGTTTCAGCAATATTATTATAGTGCGCAGCATTAGAAGAATAATAGTTGTATTATAAGTTTATATTTGTGTGGTTACATTATTATTGTTATTATTATGATGATGGTAGATATTCTTCATTTATTATATGTGTTGTTATGAGGCTACACTATTAAAACCATCTACACTTTAAAACCAGTAGTGCTTTCATGCCATCTCACCTATAAGTGAACTTTTTCTCAGTGCTTGTCAAAGATTTCTTAGAAAACTCATAGACATTTAAAAATCTTAAAGTTCTGCTCTAAATCCTTTTTATTTCTTAAGTTTTGACATTTAGCTCTGGGTATATGAAGCCTCACTGGGTGCTTATTTATTGATTTTTTTTTTGTTTTTAATATATCCGATTGTATTGATATTCATGTTATTATCACATTATATTTTGATTTAACTAGTTGATACTATAGACCTAGAATTTTTTTTAAATAAAATGATGATATATATTATATGGACAAAAGTATGTGGACACGTTGAATTCAGGTGTTTCTTTTCTTACAGGGGTCTGGGATACAAAACAATAATGACAAATGTCATAATATAGTTTTATATTGGGATAAATATCATTGCATTGGTTAGTTTGGTTTAAATTGTTATCCTTGCTTCCAAAATGCCTCAGAGATGGTTTTTTCTCTCAACATTGATGTTTTTTTTTTTTTTTAATCCATGACTATGATTTTAAATGTTGTACCTCTAAATGTTTTGCGTCCACTCAGAACCCCGTCTCGGCCGTCCACTGGTCTCCGGTGGATAAAAACCTGGTGGTGTCGGGCGATGAGAAGGGCATCGTGGTGTGTCACTGGTTCCACACGGGCGACACCGTCAGCTTCTTCCCGGAGCCCAGGACCATCTTCTGCCTGAGCTGCTCCCCTCACACCTGGAGCTCTGTGGCTGTGGGGTGAGAACACTGTGACGTCTCTGATGAGTCCGATACTGTTTACACAATCCTTGGTTTTCTCTGAAATCTTATTGTGAAGTCCTGAATGTTCGAGTGCAGGGGTGTCAAACATATGGCCCGTGGACCAAAACCAGGCCGATGAAGGGTCAAATCTGGTCCATGGGGTGAATTTCTGTAATGCAAAAATTACACTAAAGATATTAACAGTCATTTTGGTTTAGGGGCCACATTCGACCACAGGGGCCACAGACCACTAAAATAATAGCATAATAAACTATGAATAATGACAACTCCAAATGTTTCTCTCTGCTTTAGTGTAAAAAAGTAAAATTATATGAAAATGTTTACATTTACATACTAACGACCTGAAATGTCCTAAGAGAAGTACAATTTTAACAATGTTCTTAAATATTTTAGATATATTTGTAGATCCACTGTGATCTGTATGTTGTACTTCACATGTGTTCATGATAACCTGAGGCATAACAGTGTTAAAATTGCACTTATTGATCTTAACATGTTTCAGGTTGTTCATGGTTGTTAATGTTATTCACATTTTTACAACAGATGTACATGAAAGGGAACCCCAAAGAAGCAAGAGTGCTTACTTTATGCTAAATAATTATCAGGTTGTCTGATTAAAATTTGCTTAAAAAACTATAAAACTACTAACTTGCAGGTCAAAACCTCTGCTAAGAGAATAACAATGTCCTTTCTGTTAAAAAGTTACTAAAATCTTTTCTTTCTGCAGCAGTGGCCGATCCAGCCTTTTTTAAAATATTGTCAACTTAATAAATAAGTTTGTGCAGCGTCAGAATCAGGAGTTTGATGTATACAATCACAAACCTTTCATATGCTTTGTTGCTTGTTCTGCACAATGAATTCATCAAACTTTGATGCAACCTTTAAAGGGCAGAAAATAAACTGAAACTATCAGTCTGTTAAAATAGCTGAAGGTGATTTTCCATCGACCTTTTAATTAAAGGACCGTGCAAAATTCAGAGCAAACATCGAACAGACTCTTTATTCAGATGACTTTGTGTCGTTGTTACTTTGCTGTCTCAGGTACAAAGATGGGATGATCGTGCTGATTGACGTGAGTAAGAAAGGTGAGGTGATGCATCGTCTGCGGGGACACGATGATGAGATCCACTGTCTGGCGTGGTCATGGGCGGCCAGCGAGGACGCCCTCTACAGCCGACCTGAGGACAGCGAAGGTATTAATGCATAAAGGTTCAACAGGGTCTAATGCGTGGATGGACACTGTTTTCATGCATCCTCTTTTTTTTTTTTCCGTATCTGTAGGAAGCAGCAGAGTGTCTGCAGGGGAGGAGGGAGGCTGTTATCTGGCATCTGGAAGCAAAGACCAGACAGTGAGGATCTGGAGCACCGCCAAGGCCAGAAGTAGGTGTCACACGAAGTTAAAGCACAAATGCTGATTTTTAATATAAAGAAGTTGATCCATAATAAACAGCCTGGCACCAAAAAAGACCCTGTTTGGATTTAAGTAAGCAAATAGTTCAGATCCTTACTGCAGTGATTAATATGTTTCAGTTCTTTAACCCTTTAACTGATGCAGTGAGCAGCTTCTCATTTCTTGTACAACCATCAGATTGTAGTGAGAATAAAGATTGGACTGTGTTTCAATGGAAAAAGGTCATGTGATGGGTGCATCAGAGTCGCAAGAGAGGTGGATAAAGTTATTACCCATCATGCCTAGTGCCTACAATACAAGCCTGTGTGGCCAGTGTTATGATCTGGGGTTGCTTCCGTTGGTCAGGTCTAGGTTGTGTCCAAAAAATGAATGACAGATAAATGTTGTGACATTGCATGAGCTCATTGAAACAACACTACAGTGAACATTTAGAAGCTTAATGTGGTAATAAAAAATATTATAGTGTAGTTTCCTTTCTTTGGCCAAGAAACTGCCCCTCTTAAACTGTCTCTTTTTCCTATTTCTCCCTTTTATTATGAATCATTTTGATATTAATTTGGTGTGTAATAGGTCTTTAAAAAGAAGAGCAGATTTATTATGCTTGATGAAAACTAAAATTAGCAGTGAAAATAAACTGGTGTGTCCATGTACTGCAGCTCACATGGTAGAATGAGCACAAAACAAACACATAAACTTAAGAAAAACTATTTAATTAACAAAAAAAAAAACCAACAGTAAACAACACTAGGTAAAAGGAATTATGGGTCATTTCAGGTTATTTTCCCCCTCAAAGTGTTCCAGCAGCACAAATGTCATATTGTGACAAAAGGATCTAGAATGATGATGACACTTTAACAGACACGTTAGCGTTGCATTCTGAGTACATTGAAATAAACATCAGTTTCTGTGTCATGCCCCTCCCTCTGCAGGTGTGATGACCCTGAAGCTGCCATTTCTGAAAAAACGAGGCTCAGCCGTCGACCCCGGGGTCAAAGAAAGACTCTGGCTCAACGTGCACTGGCCGAAGGGTCGAGCGACGCAGCTTGTGTCAAGTTGCTTCGGGTAAATATTAATCTGAGGAGACGTCAAATTAAGACAGAAAACAGATATTGAAACCTTATTTCTTTTAACTACAACACAAAAAACATTGGATGATGAAATTCTGCATGGTTTTCACATTAACCCCTTAATTAACTGCCATTTAGATTTGAGGGTTTGTACATTTTATTCCAAGTGGCAGGTAAGACAGCAAACACGGAAAATAAAATACTGACTGAAATATGAGGTTTTTCCCTAATTTTTGCATCATATTATCCAATAATTATTGGCTCTCTGAGTTGATTAGTCAGAAGGTTAGAATGTCAGCAAATCACACATGTGCTTAAATTACTTTTTTAATTTGCCATTAATGTAGAATCCTAGTGCGTTCAGTTTAATTCAGGTGTGATAAAGAAACCCATCAAATCCTCATGTTTGAGAAGCTGCAACTACTGAAAGGTTGGTATTTTGGCTGAAAATGTTCTGAAGACGGGTAGTAATTGATGATCGAAACATAACGTAACATAACACAACATAACATAACATGTGACTTTATTGATCCCACCATGAGGAAATTACAGTGTTTACAGTAGCAAAATACAGAAAACAAAGTGCAGGAGACAGGCAGAACACACCACAGTGAAACAGGAAATATAAAAGAGTATCTGCTATCAAAACTTTTTCTTTACATAGATACATATCATTTACATATTTGTTGTATAGTTGTATGATACACTGTCCATAGTTGTCTTCTACAGTTTCCATTAGTCACTGAGCATGTTTGTGTCTCCAGTGGTGAGTTGGTGATGTGGGATTTGACCAGGACAGGAAAACAGAAGTGGACTGTGTTGGGGACGAGTTCAGAAGGGCAGAACCACAGTCGGATCGTCTTCAACACCAGTTCGGTCCAGTTGCAGGACGGCAGAGAGCTGCTCATCAGCACCTCCATGGACCGCGAGGTGGGCGCTCAATCCTCTGGCCTCTTAGAATTTAATGTTTATTCATTCGGTGACGTTTAATTTTTCAGAACAGCTGGTGTTAGTATAATTACCAATAGCTGGAACAAACGTCCATAACTGTTAATACTACTACTCCAGTGGATGTACTACTACTGCAACTGTTAGTACAGGGGGGGCCAACTCCAGTCCTCGAGAGCCGGTGTCCTGCATGTTTTAGATAGTTCCCTCTTCCAGCACACCTGGATGTCATTACATCGTTATCAGGCTTCTGCAGAGCTTGTGATGAGCTGATCATTAATTGAACCAGCTGTGCTGGAAGAGGGAACTATCTAGAACAGGGGTGGGCAATCCTGGTCCTCGAGGGCTGGTGTCCTGCATGTTTTAGATACAGTATTTCCCTCTTCCATCACACCTGGTTCAAT
>JAPQRQ010000007.1:29767100-29785358 GCA_037367365.1 Apogon talboti
TGGACCGGAGGAGACGCGTTCAGTGAGGGTTTGGACCGGAGGAGACGCGTTCAGTGAGGGTTTGGACCGGAGGAGACGCGTTCAGTGAGGGTTTGGACCGGAGGAGACGCGTTCAGTGAGGGTTTGGACCGGAGGAGACGCGTTCAGTGAGGGTTTGGACCGGAGGAGACGCGTTCAGTGAGGGTTTGGACCGGAGGAGACACCAGGTGGCCATTCTGTCTTGCGTTCTCATTTACTCCGTAACTCATGAGTAAAATATTATCACTCTGGGAAGTTTTGTCTATAGTTCAACAGGCGTCTTTATATATAAGCTGTCACATCAGTGGAGACTAATGCAGACGAGAAAGGACAAAGGAAGAGTCATCTAGTTAGAATTTCCTCTGTGGTTTAAAGAATTTGCACTCTAATATTTTTTGCAGCTGTGTCAGATTCTAGGACATCTGATGTCATAATAGATTTATATTGTGCTAAATATTGTGTTGCATTGGTTAGGTTGGTTTAAACTGTTATCTTTGCTTCCAAAATACCTCAGAGATGGTTTTTACTTAATTTCTCAACATTGATTTTTTTTTTTTTTTAAATCCATGATTATAATTTTAAATGTTCTTAAATATATATTTGGTGCTCCAACTGTAAATAATTTCCACCACAACTAACCATCTACTTTCTTCACATCCCACAAAAATATTTTAGAAAAATAGAGATAGAACATTTAAAATCAGTCATGGATGAAAAAAAATAAATAAATCACTGAGAAAAATTTAGTAAAAATCATCTGAGGCATTTTGGAAGCAAAGACAATGAAACCAAACTAACCGATGCAATGACATTTATCCCAATATAAAACTATATTATGACATTTGTCGTTATTGTTTTGGATCCCAGACCCGTTAGGAAAGAAACGCCTGAATTCAACGTGTCCACATACTTTTGTCCATATTAGTAGCACTTCCATCTGCTCTAAAGGACCAGTGTGTTCATACAGATTCTAACAGGGTGCCGTTTCTCCTCAGACCTGTCCTCACCCAGACGTGCTGGAATGCTGCCTGGTTCTGCTGCACCTCAGCAGGGTTTCAGCCTCCGTCTCCGAGTCGCTACAACAGAAGGCCAAAGATCTGCTGCACCGATACGGAACGAGTGGCAGCGTCCGCAGAGCCGCTCAGAGACTCACCGCCTGAACTTTGACCTTTAACCTGCCTTCAGGGAAACCCGACTGACAGAAGCACTTCCAAAGTACAGCTGTTTTTTTTTTTTTTTGTTTTTTTTTTTTTAAATCGACATAAAGACTTTAGAAATGAGACTGAAAGCAGACTTTTGGAGTTTGATCTGACAACCAGAGAAGACCAAACCTTCACCGCTCCACAGATCAGACCGGCTGTTACCTGTGCAGAGCGCATTTCTGTTTTCAACTGCCATTTTTTACTTTTTTGGGTTTTGATAACAGCTGTATTAATTTAACACTCTGTTTACATCCACAAAAATTTGAGTTCTTCCCTTAATCTGGAAAACATATTCATTTAACACAGCTAATGAACATCCCTCTTAAATTCAGTCATAAATGTATTTACTGTCCATCACAACACAGTGGAGTCTCTGACGACTTTGTGCCTATTTGCATCCATAGAGTTTTTTTTTTTACATTTTCCACTGGTGGTGGACTATATGAACTCCACTTCCCTCCATCATTCCTTCAACTGCCTTCTTGAAAAGGCCAGTGTTGGTACAATTGCACACAGACAGAAAATCTGTTAATATCCGAGCATTTGTTAATGATTAAAAGTAGGTCTCTGAGCAGAAATGTGGACTTTTCTTTTTCTCCCCCCTTTGTTTCCAACTGGTTGTTTACATCACATGCTAATTTACATATCCATGTCACATATTGCAGCTATTCCTTATTGAAATGTATGAAAAAAAAACGTATCTGGACAGTCGCTAATAGAGGAAATGCTCTGGAAAACAATGCCAATCCCTTGTTAAAGCCCAACCGCTGCTCTCCTTCCACTGTTATTCTTAAAACAAAGAAAATCTATTTTGTTTTGGGGAAAAAAACCATCACTGTCCAATGTCATTGAAAATTCCATTCATAAATCTGTTACTGTTCTATAAAATGTCTCAACATTACTTCTATAAACAGTTTTTCACATCTTTTAAGGTAACAAAGCGTTCTTAAAACCATCCCAATTCACCTAAATCTGATACTGCATCACAGTATGATCTATTTCCCTGTTTTAATTTAGTATTTTATGTTAGCTTTAAGTTTTTTACTGCCATATCCTCCTGAGAACCAGCAATGCATTTGTCCTCTGGGGGGACAAGAGTTTCACAGCTTTACTAAAACAAAAAAGTGTCCACTGCAAAGGGCATTCATTTGTTTAAAAAAAAAAAAAAAGTTGCATCATGCTAACAAGGCAATCATTTAGTGTAAAAAAGCCAAAACTTCTACTTACTGGGTCTTAGGAGGATGTTGGACTCGCTGAAGAAGAGATCCTGTATCTCAATGAGACCTTCCTGGCTAAATAAAAAAGGCAAAGACACTGTAGTAAAATTAAAAAAACCTAGTAAACATGTCCAGAGGCTGTTCCTAAAATGAATAATATCAGAATGTCACATCTTAAACATTAAGACCAAACTTGTAACACCCTTATTAACTTTACATAACCTGTATAATATTCCAAATACTGTTTGAGTGTGTGTATTTTAACACACTGTCATTTCCATCTAAATATGTCAGTTGTGAGGCAGGGAGCGGCTACTTACTGTAAAAAATGAGACCAAAATCTTTACATTTACATTCAAAATACAAAACAATTTAATATACACCTGTTTAAAACAATGGAGAATGTAAAAACAACAGTAACCACAACATGTGTGAAGCTGACTGAACAGTTTGGATAGTTTTTCGCTGAAACATGCATAACTTAACAGTTACACTTTAACAGCTGCTGTTAAAAGTTTCTCAAAGTGGAAAAAAGCTAAAACATTTTATTTTCATCAAAATTATACATTAAATGTACAGATGACCCGTCCAGCGTTTTTAAAAGAGAAAAAAAAAAAATTCCCACTGTTGAGATTGAAAGCAGGTTGGTCTGAATGACTGATGCAGGAGCTGGTCCCAAAGCTGCAGAAACAATGGGGTGGACTGTAAAACAAACAAAAAAAAAAAAAAATTAAAAGTCTTCTGAAGATTTGGCCACATACTCATAAAAGCGACTAAAAAGAAGTGAGCGAGCCGGTGTCACTCCATGGGGAACGTGTCAAGAACTGTGGTGGGTTGGGCGTCAGAGGGGGCGGGGCCAGAGGACAATCTGCTGGTTGGGTTTAAAACAAGTGCGTGTTCCACTTGGGACAGATGACAGTCAGTGCTTGTTGTTGGTTTCCTCCTGGCCTGAGCTGGAGATGCCGTTCTGTGGTTGGCTGGAGCCCGAGCCCAGGCCGTACAATCTCCCACAATACTTTGCGTCATCGATGTTGTCCTCAAAGAAAAGCTGAGGAGAAATAAAGATAAGATGAACTTTATTTGTACACTTGTTCAGGTGCATAAGAATTCTTGTGCAGAAGACTTAGAATACAAGCAAGAGTAAAAAGATATGAGCAGTAAAAAGACAATACAGTAACTTGCAATAAATATCTGAAAATAAATGTCACAAAAATTGCACATTCGCTTTGAATCATAAATGAATCAAGCTTGTCATTATATAGTCTACTCCCATAATTACAGTGTGAATGCAAAACTGCAGCACATGTACAATAATACACCACGCTGTAAACATCTGTGTCAGGTCTATTTTGTCTTGGAATGACAGCCTTGTATAAGCCATGAGTTTTACACTTGTAAAATGCTGGTAAATATTAGATTTCCCTAAAATCAGGAGGGATAAATTTTAATTTTTTTTATTATTATCATCATCGTCATCATTTATTTCTAAATGTATTAAGTAATAAGCTTTTGGGCTTTATCATCATGTGTATTATTATGTAGACCAGGGGTGTTCACCTCTGGTCCTCCAGGGCCCCTGTCCTGCATGTTTTAGATGTTTCCCTCTTCCATCACAGCTGGTTCAATTAGTGATCAGCTCATCACCAAGCTCTACAGAAGCCTGATAACGATGTAATGACGTCCAGGTGTGCTGGAAGAGGGAACTACCTCAAACATGCAGGATAGGGGCCCTCCAGGACCAGAGTAGAACACCCCTGATCTAGACATTTGGTGACTGTTCTAAGGATGTCTGATCATACCACACAAATGTGTTCATCAGTGTCATAAGAGCAGAAGGAGCCTTTTAGTGGAGATGAGCTGATCATTAATGGAACCAGGTGTGATGGAAGAGGGAAACATCTAAAACATGCAGGACAGGGGCCCTCGAGGACCAGGACTGGTGACCCCTGATGTACACCACATACTAAACTACCCATTGGACACGCTTTTATTTTCCCAGGTTAAGGGCTGATGTTGCGGTTTTGCTCTACAGACGCGCATCACTAGGGTGCGGTCTACTCTCTGGTTTAATGTATTTGTACCTCTTTCATCCTGAAGAACGCCATGCCAGTGAGCAGCGAGTCAGATCCGGCCTGATGCTGCCGTCCAATTCTTTTCAACTCCAACTGATCGGCTACTTCCTGGAGCCCTCCCTGCACCCAAACACAGCAGTTACACACCATTACATAGCCACCTTATTACTTTTATTCCACCTAAACATAATTACTCAGCATAGTCATGACAACTCCATTCAGCTGCAGAACACATCATCATCTACTGTTTTACATTTGACTGCACCCCCATCATCTAAAAGTACATTATCAGTGAACTCTGGCTGTTTGTAAACTTGATTAAACTCTGTAAACAGTGTTGCGTTATTGTGATCTCCGTGGTTTTGCACCTTTAGGTTCTTGCAGCTCTTCATCAGGTACTTGACGTCGTAGATTGCGGGAAAGAACAGGTTGAGGATTTGGAAGAAGTCGTGTTCCTCCTCAGGGAGCCGAGCATCTGTGAGGAGCTTCACTAGGTAACCGAAGTCGTAACCACTGAAAGAGAGACAGAGAGAGAGAGAGACACACACACACACACACAGGCCGAGTCAGACTGAGCCGTTTACAGATAATACTGAACTCAATCCACTAACAGGTCACCATGGCATAAGTGAAACCCCGTTTGAGGAGCTTTATCTGTGTTACCTCAGTCATATTTGTATGTGCTGTAGAGCTTCACTGTGGTCTGATCAAAAGCTTATCACTGAACCTCACAGCACTAGATTTTGTTAAGGCCAAGTGTTCATCGGGTGGTTACTTACTAGACAATACACAGACTCTCCAAAATTCTAAAGGATATTTTTGGCAAGTTTAGGATTCATTAAAATCCAGCATGGTGGTTTGCTGCTTTCTCAGTCTTTGTCAACACAGATTTCACTAAACAGTTTCACTCCAACGCCTGCTGTTCTATGACTTCTCAAACCCAGAGTTCATGTTTATCAAGTTAAACCAACAGGATCATTTCTAGGATGAAACACATATCAGTATGTCCAGGGCTCTCATAGCTGCTTATGTAAGGTGTTTGCTTATTTTTTTGAAGGTATTGAAGTCAATAAAAACAATAAGACACTTTGTGAATTAATCTTTCAGTTTTCAATTTTAAGACATTTGACATTTTCAATAGAGCAGAGGTCATGTGTTATATTCTGATAAACATTTGGGTAAAATTATCCCACTACATACGCAGCATTAAAACCCCCTATTTGCCTTAAGCAGAGGAACCAGGTAGCATGCAGGTAGTTCATTGGTTACGTCAGTGAAAAACAACTTGAATACAACATATTGCGAGTGGTAGAAAAAGAGTTCTTTCAATTTCATTCACTCAATTTTAAACTACTACAGTGTTAAATCTGTAAAATACTTGAACATTGGTCAAATTTTTTTTAAAACATAGTGCCCACCTGTGGAAAGACAGCCATTTGACATTTTCACAGAGAACGAGGCCGGACGTCATGAGGAGCTCAGCAAAATACAAAGTGTCAATTCCTTCTTCTTCGTGCTTTTTAAACTGGAGGCCGGAGTTCTGGAGGAGGTCGATGGAATCCTGTGAGTACATGTCTTCTCTGTAAAGACCATAAAAGGACAGTCAGGTCAAACTGCTGCCAAGCTCAATCAGCAACTGAGAAATTAGCAGTAAAAGCTAACAGGGTGTGTAGGAGGCTGCTATATAACTGATCTTAATAAAGGAATTAAAGGGACATTTAGCTTTTATCAACAAACATTTTCCCTGTTAATGCGTTGTATAACCATGTATTAATATCACATATGATTATAGAATATCAACATAACAGAAAAAAAGGAGATACTAAAGTGAGGACAAAAACACAAAGCACTTAAATATAAAATTAGAAATAAAAAAAGACAACAATGACCAAGCTAAGGGAATCTGAAACTAAACACTGACAAATAATCTTTTTTCTTCTGTCCGTGAAAAAACAGATGATAGCTGTGTCTACTCACGTGAGGTTGAACTTGAAGTTAAACTGCCACGTCGTTGTGCCCGGAGGGTAGTCTCCATCCTCGTTCATGAACGTCAGTCCAAGCTGGATTATCTTTAAGAGGTCCACATTGCACCTGAGTAGCTGGTACTGATAGTCCACTGTGCTCCGAAACTCACCAATTGGCCGGACAACAACTCCGGGAAACTCTGTGTCCTGATGACAAATTAAGACAATAATAAATTCATCCATGAATATTTCTGTTAAGATCAGTCCAGTTAAAAAGTTCAAAGAATAATCACTGTAGATACAAATAGGCCCAAAATTAGCCTGAGGTCTAAAATTATTGTTGATATGAACAAATTGTGTTGCCATTTTGACACCTAACACAATGTTCATCTCTTACCATGGCAATGTAGTTGTAGCTTTGAATAATCTGCCGGATCTTCCTCATCTCCTCCTCTACATTGCTCGCCCAGACCTCACAGATTATCTGACTGGAATCTGTAAGTGCGGCTGGCATGTTGGCAGGTCAAAAAGAAAACCAAAACCCCGACAGTCCTGCAGCTCTGGTGAGGGGGAAGCAGTCACAGGAAGAAAGACGACTCTGGAGAAGAAGAAAATACTGAATGAACAAAAGCAGAGTATGGTAGTGGTTGAGTAAGTGATAAGACTTAATGGGAGAGTGATCCACAATGGCAAGAAAAAAAGTGTGTAATTAAAAAAAATGTAAACACAACAAACAAGTACAAGAAGAATTACTGGTAGAACACATGTTTTCTACACCACACAATATGGCTTTAATGCCAATGTTGTAAACTACAGTTGTATTTATAAAAGCAACTGTCTAGATTTCTTTATCTGATTTTTGACCGTGTGTATAACTTTTGTGGTTTTTTTTATTGTTATTATGTTAAAACTGGTACGTGGTGTTACCAAGGCGAAGGGGTGTATAAATATGCATACAATCCTTCGACATCGTTGTGTTGGTTTGCTTTTAAATCACGTTTTCACACATTACTAAAACACGTTACTGTGAAGTGTTTATACTATATAACATGCATAATATTGCATTAGATTGACATAAATTTGTAAATCGTCTTTTCATTAACGTGAGGGTTATATACCTCCGAAAACCACAAAAAAAAACTATATTTTAGTGTACTAAGATTAAGAGACGAGCCAAAAAAACGTTGCTTATAGTGACGCTAAGGTTAGCTAACTCAATTTACTCGTTAAAATGACGCAAAACGGAGTTTCACACATAAATTAAACACATGGCTAAGAGTTAAGACCACGAAACATCACCACCTCTTTAAGTTTATTCAGATTTAACCTCAATTAAAAGAATGAATGTAATACGCTAACAGCGGAGCAGCGAGGTGCTAACAACAGCTAGCGCGAGCGGCAAAATTTACAAAGTAACTCTCTCAATAACATGACAGGACGCGATATTCAACCGGACGAGGGTGGTTGTTTATCAGATCCGTGTGTCCTAAAACTATCAGAGACATGTAAGCTTTCTCTTATTGAGAGAAATTTACAAAGCTTACCTGATTTTTAAACGACGTAGCCTACTAAGCTAGTAACCTCGGTCCTTTCTTCTTCTTTCGCTTGTTCTGTTTCTTCTGCTGCTTATTAGCGGTTCAGATGTGGTCGTTAAATCTGCATAGCGCCCCCTATTGTTACGGTTGATTATACTGCAGTAACATATCATTTACCATCACAGCGTTATTTCATGTTATCGTTATTGCACCTAAGTAGTTTAAACTATTTTCTTTGTTAGCCAATTATAGTGAAAAAATATGTACATGTAAATATATAAAGTGTTGAGGAGTAATTATTTACATCTATCAGTGTGTAATTAAATTAGAAAAGAAATAGAATTGTGATATTCTACAGTTACTGACAAACACATATAATTAAACTACATTTATTAATTAAAAAAGTGATCATAAAGGCTTTAAATCTTAATGTTTTCTTTTGTAAATAGCATATATGCAGAGGTATACTGTTTCTTAACAACAGTCAGAGTTTGTCTGTAACCTACATTTTGTCAATATTCTGACTTGTAACACCATTAGGAGCTTCTTGTGTGAGTATGAGGCAAACTTTACCAATCCCCTAAAAATTCTGTTGTCTTACAGCTCAAATTTAGTAAGTAGTCATGCAGTAATTGGAAAAGGTAGAACTGACCAGGTTAAAATATGACTTAGGACTAGGACCTGGAGGACCTTCTGCAAGAAAATTGAAAGCAATGAAGTTTGTCAAGAAAAACATGTAATTTATCATTATTTGGACTGTTTCTATTGGGATTTATATGTACAGAAGTTTGGAAAATCATCCAGAACTTTGACAACATTTAAAAATTGTAGACACTAAATATGCAAAGTCATTTTTATTATCTTTAATTTATTTGACACTGATTTGGTTTTAGTGTTACATTACGACATGGATGCAGCACCGCAGCCTTATAATGGAAAAATATCTGAAATGTACACACAGAAGAACCCTGTTTATGTTCTTAAGGAAGCACATTTATTTGAAAAGCATCACATAAACCTGATTATATAGTACAGCATAGTTCTCCTGAAGGCTTAAAACATACAAACTGTTCAGCACCAGAACAACCGACTGAACTCCCACAGGCTCCTTCATCAGATAAACACCTGAAAGTCTCGGGATGAAGTGAACTTTCATTATTATGACACTATGAGCAATAAAATATGACCACATAAATCTGTCCATGGATGTAAAAAATAGTATGCTTAGTATGTTAAGGAGAAGCCCTACAGGGTTGTCCCTGTCAGAGGTAGAAACACACTCCATATGTTTATTATAATCCATTCTAACTTGACTATGGGGTGGTTGACTACTTATCTTTTTTAACATGTGATGATATGAACCTGCATTTTGACAAAAACAAAAATGATAAAACTATCAGTGTCAGTTAGAACTTGAAATGTTGTAAATGACATTATAAAATTAAACTGTGGACATTAACAGGTTATTTTATCAGTTATGAAGTCAGTTAAAGCCTTGAGTGTGTATTTAGTTCGCATGTGTTTCAAAAAGCAGCAACACCACGTTCTTGACTCATGAAGAAAAACACATGATCAATATACTGTATATCTCCTTATTCATTTTACTGAGACGCGTCGCTGGCATTAATTTCCTGTATGCCTTTAATTAAATGTTCAGAAGAAGAGCCGGTATATACTCCTTCGACTTGATCTGATCGATCCAGACCTTCGCCAACACTGTTGATCTGCTGTGCATCACACATGAACACTGTTTGACAAAAAAGAAGAAAACAAAACACTTTCCTTCCCATAAAATGATTGTATCCTGAGCTGAAAACCAACCAGAGCGCAGCTAAACCGGGCTGTTTTAAAATCTTTTAAAGGACAAATCTGGTGATTTGCAGAACTTTTATCGGGAAATTTCTGTGTTTGGAGACACAGTGGCAGTGAATTCATCCGACATCCCATCACCTGTGTATCTATGACCTGATTTATGGCATTAATCTGTGCTGTGAAGCTCCACTGTTGTCTGAAACCAATTAAAACACATCAATGAGCCTCGTCACATTTCACATTTCTCTTTTATGAAATATATATATATATATATATATATATATATATATATCTCATAAATGTGTTTGTCTGTGTTAAAAAACCACCTTTGTGCCTATCATGTCCAAGTATCATGTGTTCTGATTAAATGTTTTTTTTGGACTTGTAAATACACATCTTGTCTCATCACATTCCATTCCATTGTACAATAAATTTGTCTCTGCTTGATGTTTAAACACGGTCATAAACCTATTTCCACTACGCACTTTAACGTTATTTATGCAAATTTATTTTATTTTATTTTGCACATTACAATTTATTGTTGCACTTTACCGTTTCAGTGTTCAGATTTTTTTTTACCAGTTGTGTTTATATACGTTTAATTATGTATAGTGTGTTTGCTGTTGTATTCTATTTTATTCTTATATGCTATGTTTACTGTGTCATGCTGCTGCTGCACTACAGTTTCCCAGTTTGGGATCAATAAAGTATATCTATCAAATCTGTGACTTTCTTTGGCGTCTGTGGACATTCATCGTGTGTCCATGTGACTGCACCCACTGATGTATTGTTAATAGTTTTCAGACGACAGCAGCACATAAGATGAACTGCCTGCTGTTGTTAGTCTGTGCAGAGAATTTGCTGGAAAAAAAAAAGATCCGTCAAAGACCAGTCGGGCAGTGCTGATGGAGGCCTTCACTCCTGTGTGGACTGGGCTCTCCTCTCGATGTGGGAGATCTCCAGAATGGGCATGAGGAGCTGGAAAGCGTCCTGGATGTAGGACGCGCTGTTGGACGCCTGTGAGACGTGGATCAAGTAAATGAGACCCAGACAGTTCAGAAGTGTCACATTTCTGCTCAAAAAGCCCAAAAACACATGAATGCAACACAAACCTCTAAGAAGACTCCAGTTATCAGTGGATTGAGCACGTCGCCCTTCTCGTTTGACTGTGAATAAAAGGTTCAGGATAAATTATAGCCAGTTGTCGACTTAATGACCTGTGTTTATAAAAGTGGGGTTGAATAATTACAATATGCAAAGTTTCAAGGTAAAAACACTAAAGTATATGAATAGAACAGACTAGAATAGAATTGAACAGAATAGAATAGAATAGAATAGACCAGACGAGACTAGAATAAAACAGAACACAATAAAATAGAAAAGAACACAATAAAATAGAATAGACTAGACTAGATGAGAATAGAACAGACAAATGTGCAAATTAGATGTATTATTATTCTTTTAAATATAAAAGTGGAATAAAAAATTTTCAAATATAACAATGTAAACATACATGTGTCAGTGATGAGGCCTCATGTCTCTTCAGTAGTTATTGCACATTACATTGAGGTATAGTGTGTGTTTACAGTCTGCAGAGCCCAGTGAATCTGGTGTGAGATTGACAACACTAATGTTTTGCTTTGCTTAATAGTCAGAGAAACACATTTGTATTGGGGCTGTTTGTTGGTTAGAATAAAAACACTTTAGTTTTCAGTCAACAGTGGAGTTAATCATTGCAGCCCTGGTCTTACCCCTGTCACCGTTAAGCAGGAGGTGAACATCTTGGAAAGCAGTGAGATTTCTTTACACAGTATCACAGTCAACCTGAGGAAACACACATACAGAGACTCGAAACATTAACAGTAGGAAAATGAAGGTGACTCAGAGTTCCTGAAACTCTTGGCGGTCCATCTTACTGTGACAGGACGCCGGCCTCAGTGCTGCCGTTGGAGAACAGGACCATCTCTGCCAGTTTGTGGAACAACTCGATGGATCGCGCCGTCAGTTCCGCTAAACTCCTGATGGCAGCGGCGTGAACATCCTGATGACGTTGGACAAACACACAGTTACACACCGCCACACACGGCTGTTTCTGTGTACTTCATCTAAAGGCGCAGTACATAAGGTTGGATATGAGCAGCGTTCCCGTTTACATTTTCAAACCCAATTTTAAACCTTTTGACAGATGAGCACCAGTTCCACGCTCAGTCGTAGAACTGTACTTTAGTTAATTATTGGATTAAATGAAAACATTATTTAACTGTCACTTATTTTTATGTTGTCCTATGTTACATTTTAAGGTTGACTATTGAGTTTTAGATTTTTTAAACAGTGTAACAAAGGTCTTTAAAGTCTATCATCAAGTTATCATCTAACTGCTTAAACACACAGTACTGTATGTTAATGATTTACTGTATTAGTATGGTTTTCCACTGAAGTTTACTGTTCTCCTATATGATGGTAAATCTACCTCTACTGAGACAGTTTTCTTAAGGTCCTCCTCACTCTCTTCCTCCTCCTCCTCCTTCTCGGGTTTGGTCATGGCAGTGATCTGGCTGCATGTGTTCCTGCACGCCTGTTAAAATAAGAGATCAAATGAAGACACTGAACCACAACGGACCTGTTAACTGTTCTAAAATCATTTTACAACACAGCCTCGTTTGGGTAATAGCAAGCTTACATAACACAAACATACAGCGGCTAAAATTACAATAATTTATTAGGCGTAAACACTCACTCGTCTGTCAAACTAACCGGTCGTTCAAAGTGAATGGTACCTTGGTGAGTTTGTCAGCTGTGGTAGAAACACTGAGACCGGCCAAGGCCTCTGTTAACTCCCTCTCAAACTCTGACGCATCTTCATCTGGAATCACAAACCAACAAACAAACAAAATAAAACTGTTCTTCCTGCACTCATTTTCAATCATTTTGTAAATTTATGCACCTTTTTTTCTTTCTTGTATATATCCTTTATTACCTGTATGTATATGTTGTATATATTTATTTTATTTGTAGTATACAGTGAGCTTTTGCCACATTTTAGTAATAATTAGTAATATTTTAGTAGTACTTGTATATTTTTTAGATTTTATCTTTGTACATTTTGTATATTGTCAATATTTTTCAGTATATATTTACAGTTTAATTTTGTGTGATATTTCTGTATTGTTCCTGTAACAGTGACAATAAAGATCTAATCTATTCTAAATTTAACATTAAAGATGTTCTTCTCACCTTTCTTCTCATCCACGTCTTCATCATCAAACTCCACCAGTGAGAAAGACTCTTTGATGAGGTCCAGTTCTTTTCGGAGCTGCTGTAGTTCGTCTCCAGACAAAGTGGTCAGCACTGACTTCACCTGCACACACACAAAATACATGCATATAAGCACAAAAGCGTGACACGCGTTATATACCATTGCACATGCTATACACCATTTATCTCTGACAGTTTGCACAACTACTCAGATATTGTACATTTATGTAAATAGATCTTTTATGTGGTAATAGTAGTTTGTATTTTTTCTGCTCATTCTCTTTCGCATGCAATTCTTAAATACCACTTTGTTTTGTTTGTTTTAATTTCCTAGTTAAATTATTCTATTTCTATTTTCATACATCTTAAATTCTCTTGGCATTCAGTGTGGACAGCAAAGTAAGATTTTCATGACAATAAAACGCTTCAAATTTATGAATTTATGAATAATTTATGCCTACAGATTAAAAGCTTTGAACGCCCTGATCTCGTACCTTCGACTCGCTCTCTCGTGACAGAATCTCCAGCGCCTCGAGGTGTGACAAACCCTGAAATTCATCAAACAACATCCCATAATGAGCGACCGCCTTCCTCTCTGAATCTGCAGGGTCCCTCTCGGCCGTCTGCAGCTCCTCGCGCTCCTTCGCTTCCCTCAACACCTGACAGACAGAAACACAGAGGACAAATTAGCCTCTAAGAGTAAATGTGTTTGCGAAAACAACCTCTTCACGTGTTTCTGCTGGCTCCGCCCCTCTACCTGAGACAGAGTGGCGTTCCTGTTCATCAGGCCTTTGGTTTTCTTAAACCCGGGGTCACCTTCTGCTATTACATCCATCGTCTTCTTCCCAATAAACTCCAGAGCGTCCAGACCACCTGTTATCACCGTCTTCCCCTGAGACAGACATGAGGAGCAGAAAGGTCACTCTTTTGCAAAAGTTCTTGTATTAATTACAGTCTTATTTGACAGGCTATCCCTTTTATGTGATTATTTATACTTCAGATGTTAAGTAAAACATTAATAATTCTGTTTGAACCACATCACTTTGTGCTCTTTAAAAATGTTTAATTTCTTTGTATTTGTTTTGCCCCCACAAATTAATTTTACCTCAGTAAAAAGTGATTTTTGTTACCTTATCAAACCGTGCATTAATCTACAATACATGCAAATAGAGTCTTGTCTGCTATTGTAATCCACTGAATTACAATGGATTCTAATACCATAAATAATATTTGCTTTTACCGTGCTCTGAACAACGCTGGTTAGTGAAGACAACATCCCGATGGCACTTCCAACTGGCGACGATGCTGGATCTTCGGCTCTGTCCGTCTCACTGCCTGACGCATCTGTAGAAGATGAACACAAGGTAAAAGTGACCTGACTGATTTCAGCATCAGGTTAATTACATCACGGATGTAAGCACAGCAAATACAAAACCTGTAAATGATGGATTCTGCTGAGCGTTACTCGCACCCAAAGGGCACTTTTCAAATTATGAATCACACGTTAGTCTTGGGTCGCCTGTCAAAACTCAGCATAAGGGTGGGGAAAAATCTGCTGCTTAGTATGTCATACTGATGATCTACAGTTCATATTAGTGTTTTCAAAACAAAAAGATGTCCACCATGAATGAACTGAGGTTGAAGGAAGCTACTTTTCAGAGGAAACACTCACTGCATCATGAATTAAAGATAAAGTAGAAGAATATAGAATAGAATAGAATAGAATAGGTAAATGAAGCCTTACCGAGCTGCTTCTGCTCTTCTTCGACCTGTGCTGATAGTTCAGTGGGACTGGGGATTCCTAGTGACGTCTCAGCCTTCTCTATGACCTGAGTGAGGCCTTGGCCTGGACAGACGAGAGTGTTCTTGAACAAATGACTAAAACCAGAAACTCCGCAGTGACATCAGTGTCAGACTAAGACCAGATGAATTCACCGTCACGCAGCGCTGGTGTGTACTCACCCACAGTGGCTACAGTGGCTGTTGCTGTGGATAAAATGGACTTTCCCCAGCTGCCCCAGTATCCCCATCCACCCTGAGCCACAGAGGCCTCACTGGACATCTGAAGGAAGGACAGGGAGAAGACGGACAGAAAACAGAGCAAAGAGTCAAAAAACAACAAAACAAAACAAAAAAACCTTCATCAAATCAAAAACAATGTGATTCAACTAAAGCTGCAACATTTAAACAAAACGACATATATTTGCTGGTCAAATGTGTCGATTTATCCCATTTTCTGACTCTTTTTTTGTCTGCCAGATCGTCAGCGAAAAATCTTCAGGTTTTGACTGATGGTGGGATTTTTTTTGAAGACATCAGTCTGATTTATAGGACATTACCAGGGGTTTGCTCCTGTTTTTATCTTTTACACAGGAAATTACTCATCTGAAAAATATGTGTACGCTAGTCCAGACTGTAAATAATCAGTATTTGTAGCCCTGCTTAAGTCTATTTTAAGGAATAAATAGTGTAATTGAAAGCACAGTCATCCACTTTGGACAGGAAAGACTTCTCTACTAACATTAGAATTAGATTCTATTGTTGGCTGTATTTAGGGTGTTCAGTCGTTTCAGTGAGGACTAAGTCGTCACCTTTGCCGGCTGTTCTTCCTCTTTAGGCGTCTCCTTGACTTCGGCTGCAGGTTTGGGCTCCGGTCTCCTCCTGGTTTTCCTCGTAGCGGCCACATCAGTGCAAATGTCATTTGAACTGCTGTCAGGGGTGGTAGGTGAAGAGCTGTCGGGCGTCTCTGCAGGTGAAGCTTCCTGCATCTCCGCGACCTCGACTGAACCCTCCGCGGCTGAATCTACACTGTCTGACATCTCAGCGTTTCAGTGCATACCTGACAAAAGTACATCGTCATGAGTGTGTTAGTAATGTTATTAATGTATCCAGAGAATCATCCACTTCCATTTCAGGTATTTAAATAATCCATGACAAGAAGTATGAGGACTTCTGACTGCCAACTCCCATGTGAACATGTTCCAAAGAATTAATGAGCTGCTATCTGTGTCTCCTCTTTGGAACCTGCCTGAAGGCGTTTGCTCTCATTCTTCCACATAAACTGATGATAAGACCTACCTCCTAGTCACTGTCCCAGTTTATCCCACAACTTCAAGGATGGGGTCAGTGGTCAGAGCTCTGTGCAAACCAGCTCAGTTGTTTTTTGTTTTTTTTTTGAAGGCACAGTGTTCCCATTATGTTCTGCAGCATTCAAACTGTACTTAAATGGGAAAACTACTGCACACAGTAAATGAACAGGCAGTAATTATAGTAATTATACAAAACATTCAATCTGATTTAACTGCAGCCTCTCATACATTTAGGGTGGTTTGGCAGGAAAACTTTTTGAAGGGAATGAATAATGTAATTTATTCAATATCTCCTCTGGGGATATATCTGGCAGATGATTATTATTATGCTTTTTTAATATCAAATCAATTTCAACTCAGTCTTTTAATTACAGCCATCCCACTGTGTATGAGATGACTAATTAGGACTCAAACTTCAGTATTAGTTCATCAAATTGAGGGTTGCCTAATTTAACTTTTTTTTCTTTACTTTGAATAATGTTCAACAGCTATTTTATTTATTTACTTACATATTAACATTTTCAATAAATATCCCACTAGGAGCTTCCTACACTTGTTGATTTTTTTTCTTTCATTTAAATACATGATTAAAGGCATTTCAACAAGTTTTTTACTGGAAATCGATTTAAATTTTGAGACTAAGGTTTTCATTTTTACAGCAGATACACAGTATGCTTGCTCCAAATGTCAAGTATCAGTCTCTGTGATTACAAATACGATCTTATTGATCCTGTAAAGACTGTTTCAGTAAACCCCTTATCTGCACACACATCACAAAGTAATAATTTTGGTAATATAGTGAAGGACCCATGTGCACTTGGGAGGGTCTGTTTTTAAAATCCAAAAAACCCACGAGAAAAAATAAGAGATTCACATTTGACTTGTGATCAATCGATAACTTGTCAACTATTTGAAAATCAATAACTTACTGTAAATGATTATGTTTTTTGAAGGAAAAATGACATTTTTCTGATTCCAGCCTCCTAAAGCCGTTTTTGTTGCATTAAAACATTAGTATTCCTGTGTTTATGATAGTTTTGTAGTTGTTCTGCATTTGTTTTGTTTCATATTAAAGAGATAAGCTTTGACAAATGCATGTTTTCCTGTGGATAACGTTAGCTAGACCTTCAGGTAGGCTACATATTTGTCCACGAAACATTTTAAAGCAAAGTATTCTGTAAAATGTTGATAAAGAACAAATAATTGCAGAAAGTATCACAAAAACTTCAACCTTTAGACAAATCTCACCTTTTATTCTGCTCAGCTGTCAGCTCCTGTTGTTAGCAGTTAACGTTATCTATGGCTGCTAACTGCCTTTCCTCCCACAAGCAACAGCTATAAGGCTTTAACCAAGTGATTTTAGTTTACAATCCAGATCCAACACGTTAAAAACTATGAATGTCTCCTGTAAAATCACTCTCAGCTCTGTTTTGATCTCTTTTTCTGCTGCAGGATTAGCCACGTCACATTTTGTTTTCAACGTCGAGCTCCATTGTAGTATTTCCGGTAAGGAGTTTCAAAATAAATGTCTGCCTCGAATGCCACTTACATAGCAAGTACAAAAACATAATTTACACACGATTGAATACATACCGTTAAAATGATACATATACGAATGGATTTAGCATAGCTCGTGATTTTCTTATTTAAACAGAATTATGCGAAATTATTTCACAAACATTTTTTGATATTTGTTTTGAAGCCTTCCTTACCTTAACAAGGTTAACCATGGTATGATTTATTTTTCGGAAACTTGACGGAGTTAATGATCAAATCACGTCAAGCATCCCAAACTATAATAACACAAGACGTCAAACTAAATATTGCACTCACTTCCGATGAAAAGCTCATGTATATGTTAAAAATATTTAGTTTCAACATAGCTTGTCCGGAATTAGCAAAAAAGTTTTCATTATCTATTTATATCCCAGTATGTCGTTTCCATACATCCAAAACCAAAACGAATCCGTTCAATGATATTTTAGAAATATTTTTATTGAGCAATCAGGTGTAGCACATATCACAATAACATATACAGAGCTCGTTTCAATTATTTCGAATTGTGCTCATGACAAAGAAAGAAATATAAATCAT
>JAPQRQ010000007.1:29799929-29811630 GCA_037367365.1 Apogon talboti
TGTAAGTACTGATGTTCAAAGGGTTAATGTGGATGTGGACAGGGGTCTGGACCAGCACTGATGTTGGTCTAATGTTAGAAAATACATGTTCCTGTCACATTACATTTGTTTTTCTTGCATTTTTTATATATACTTCTTGATTTATTTATTTTTCACTTAAGGGTAAGGAACCAAATATGGGCACTTCATTGACCATGATTTTTTACATGACAATAAACAATTTTTTTTTAATTTTACAAAAGTAATAAAGTCATGTTATGTCCTCCAATAACAAACTAAGGTTGAAATGTTGAATTACTTAGTATTGTTATGAGTGCCCTGTGTTTGTTTAACCCCTGCCAAAAATAGTCAGGGGTTAAAATGGACTGAAGCGAAGTGGACAATTATTCTATTCAAGATTTTTTAACCGTTGCGAGTAAAGGTATAGTCTGCTTCTCCCGAGTTCCAGTTTGCCCTACCTGTGAAATATCAGGTTGGAGAACAGCCCAAATAACAATAACCTTGGGCCTCTGCGTTGAATAACTTGAAAAATCCATCTGTCTTCCCCTTCCTGTCCTCTCTGGAGGCGAGCTTATCTAAATAGAATTGATTGGCCTGAGCGATCATTCATCATGCAGAGCCGAAGCAGACGTTTAAGGAGAGGAGGAAGGAAGATTTTAAGGATAGGATATTTCCAGCAGGGTCCTCTGCGACAACAAGGTAAACTAAAGAAATGGATTGGGCTGAAAGGACGAACGCTTCCACAAAGTCTGACCGTGTGTGAGGGAAAGAGACTAAAATATATTGAATATATGAGGAAGATTGGCTTAAAGGACAGGGTTGTACAGACTGGCGGGTGTTTAGACATCCAGGGGCTTTAGTGTATCTTATTATGCACATTGAAATGGAATGAAGGTGTAGGTAGTAAATTTGGACCTCCTGAACATAAATTGCTCATAAAAGCGGGTCAAACGGAAACTGCTGCTAATTTCATTTTATTCCCAATCATCCTGAAGAAGGAAGCAGGCGGAAAAAAAGAGCAGATGATGAATTAGGTGACAGGGAAAGAGAAGCGTTCATCCTATCTGTTCATTAGACGAAGGAGCGGAACTATGACGAGCTGTGCCGTTCTATGTCTGAGCACTTGCACTGGCATGAGCCCAAACACTGTTGTCCTCTTTGAGTTGAATTGTCTTGTACATCGAAGGACAAACAAACACTCCAGATCGGAAAAAGACAACAGATTAATTGCTTTCATTTTATTATAGCAACTGGGTGAAGGTTTGTCCTTCCACATCTTACCATGCATACCTTTGCATCATAATCCGTCCGTGCAATTCTCTGAATTACAACGGTTACTGCCAAAAATCTGTTCTGTGAAGTCACGGTGACCTTGACCATGTTAGAAAAAAAAGTCTCTTTGATATCGCACTTATAAGAATAAGACATAATTGGGGTCACAGCTATCTTAACTTTTGGCCTTTGGCTGCCAAAATATTTCAGCTCATCCCTGGTTCTAAGTGAATGTTTGTTCTAATTTTGGAGGAATTCTGTCTGAGATATCATGCTTATAAGAATGGACAGACATGACCTCCTTTAGTCCTAGTAAATGCTGTGCCAAATTCTGACACATTCTCTCAAACTGTTACTGAGATATGAGTTCAAACTAACAGATGGACCTTCTTATAGTGAACATTCTGTATGTACTGTATAAACAGAGGATGATTAACCCTTAAAACCCCAGTGCTACTTTTGTGGCAGTTCCCATATGAATTTTCTCTATTTCTACCTTCCTTAACTGATTTATCACCATTTTTTTTTAATGTTATCCACTGTATTTTGCATGTTTTGGTGTAAATCATGTATTTTCCTGTATTTTCTTCACAGATCATGTAGATGTTCATGAAAACTGACACTAAATTGAAAGGTAATTATTTCAAAACAGAGAAAAATGAAAAAAAGTGACTTTTTCAGCAACAATACTGCTAACTGAATGTAAAAACAAGTGTGTCCATCCACTGTCATTGATTCAACTCCATGGATTTTACTGGTGAATCAGTGTTGTAGAAGATGACGGTGTTTCCACGTTAGCTGCTGTTAAGTAACAATGTGGACACAGATTGTAACCCATAAAGTCCCAAACAGCCACTAGCAACACAAACTATCTACTGATCTAAACTGTTTAATACCTGTTGATCCACTAATCCTATCAATACATGTAAATAATTGTTGTAAAAAACAGTTTGTCATCTGTTCATGGTCATCAGATATGACCCATTTGGATGTTCAGAGGCTCCGTGGTTACCATGGAAACACCATCATCTTCTACAACATTGATTCAACAGTAAAACCAATGGAGTTGGATCAGTGACAGTGGATGGACACACTGGGTTTACGTTCATAATAATGATGATGAAGTCACCTTTTCTTCAGTTTTCTGTTTTTGATATAATAACCCTCAACTTTACTCTGAGCTTTTATGAACATCTACATGAATTAAAAAATAGGTTAATACATTATTTTCACTGAAAAAAATGCTAAATACAGAGGATAATCTTATAATAAATGGTGATAAATCATTTAAGAAAGATTTAATATGGAGAAAAATTCATTCGGGAACAACCACAGAAGTAGCACCGGGTCTTTATGGGTTAATATTCTATCTGTTTGTTTTCCAGGAATGTCCAGATACCCTCATTTAATTTCTGATGCAAACTGACTTCGAGAGAGTGAACATGTTTTTTTCCGCTGTATATTCTTATTTTTAGATAACCTTGGACAGAAATGTCCAGCGTGTCCGGGATGAGGTTGAGGTTCAGCTCCTCTGAGGGGACGAGTGCTAACAAAGAGCCAGAGGCCACTGTGACTGACCTGATTCTCCACAGGGTCCTGCTGCAGCAAACGGCCCTGCTGTCCACAGCTAATGGGAAATAATGGCTGCACCATCATCGCAACGGCAGGCTGGGTCCTCTGGGGACCAGGGTGAAGGTATCAGGGTCGTGTGTTCTGACGGTGGTTTGCATCCGCAGACGGATACAAACTGCACAGCGTGAGAACATCTGAGGGATCATGGTGGAGAAGGAAGGTCATGGCAGACAGGATGTGATGAAGAGGAGACCTGAAACATACATGAACCCACATCATCATCACCTACACCTAACCATGACTTTTCTCAACTTTTTCCACCTAACCAAATGTTAACTGTGGCATTAAATCTGTTTTCATCCAGCTATTCTTATTTTCAATGCATGCAATACAATAAGGAGGCCACAACATTCACTGAATTAAAGGAAAAAATGACTGACATGAAGAGCTTGAACCACAAAAGGATTCCACAGGTTTGGAAACATTAGAGCCAGTGAAAATAAGGCAAAAATACAGTTTGGAATCACCAAAGAAATGTTCAATAACATCAAGGAATGTGAAATTATTGTTAAATGTTAATATTAAAAAAAATATCCTGAGAGCAATGATGAAAACCAGGCTGCTTTATTCCAAATATTTCACTTAATAAACCAAGTATAAGAGAAGAAGCTGCAAAACATAAAACATTAATAACAGTCAAATCCTGACTGATCTGGTGTGTATGACATTACTACGTAAATGCACACAGCAAGGTGTCATATTAAATATGACCAAATGTATAAAGGAAATTAGAATTAAAGGTCTGTCTCATACAAGTTTGTTCCCAATAGAAGCCTGCCTGGTACTAAAATGTGATCTGTACCTAGTTCATTAACCAGACAAGGGAAAATGTATGTTAATGCAAAGTGCTAATGTGTTGTGATCGGATTATGATTGGATCTGCATGACTACAACACAATCTGTAGAGCATGCTCACATCTGTACCATGGTCTGATGATCTATATCAGACATTGACAGAAACAGAAACAATGACAATGACTAATCCTGCACACAGTCACGGTGGAGTCGTTATGTTGCTAACACTATCACACTATGATTTGTCACCACTGACAGACAAGAGTGGAAACATATTGAGAATGCATTAAAATATCTGCTGTAAACACAAGGAAAGATCACACCGTAAACTTTCCATATAACACATCTCGTCACACATCACACTTTTAATACTAGGTTTAAATGTGTGACAGTGTGAACAATTAATATACTGTACTGTACCTATAAAGAGCCATTACGTCACCTGGCCATTAAGTGATGATGAATTAATCAAACCAAATAATATGTCACAAGTGCAGACAAACACTATGTTCTTAATATGACACACACAATTAGAATATTTCATGTTTTTACACAACACAGCTCTTACAGATTTATAGTGCTGCTGGAAAAAGTAGGTGAACACTTTTTCTTGTCATTGTATTCTGATGACGATTACAGTTTGAAAGGAATAAAAATGGGAAAAGCTAGTGTCTATACACCATACACTATACACAGTGTGCATTTGTGATGTTTGGATAAGTATAACCTAGAATGTCTTTTGCTATGAAAGTACAGAGTATGACATTTTCATTTACACAAGTCAGCAGGCCAAACCATGTGAAATCACTTTGTTTTAATATGCCTCTTATAAAGCTGTCACTCATCATTCAACTCCTCAAAGAACTGTCCACACCGGTAGAGGAAATTGCCTCCAGAGTTCAGTCTGAGTCTCAAACAAACGGCCTATTGCAGGCTATAATTTGCTGCATTGTGGCTCACAGTTCATACATAAGTGGCCGGAATTAAGGGTTTTTTTGTGTAGAAATCACTGCAGGGAACCTTTGATCTCCATCAGTATTTCTCAGACTAACAATTGTAATTATTTTAGTGACATACTGTATTCTCTGATGAACCCTGCAATTTAAAAGTTCCTGACCGAGCTGGACATGGATCTCCTGTCTCTCATTCAATCAATTTTTCTTTTGTTCTATATATTCTCAGTGCCTTGGACAACCAGGGCATCTGCTGCTGCTCTACATAATGTTCACCTTATTATAATATTATTGAGGATAATATTTTAGCGTCATTTGACTTCATCAGTCACTTTAACCCAAAAGTCCCAAACATCCGCCAGTGACCAAAAGCATCCACTGATCTAAACTGTTTAACACCTGTTGATCCACTAATCCTATCAATACAGGTCAATAATTGGTGTAAATACAGTTTGTCATCTTTCTTGGTCATCAGATATGACCTGTTCGGACGTTCAGAGGCTCCATAGTTACCATGGAAACACTGTCATCTTCTACAACATTAATTCACCAGTAAAACCCATGGAGTTGGATCAGTGCCAGTGGATGGACACACTGGGTTTATGTTCAGTTAGGGATATCTTTGCTGAAAAAGTCACTTTTTCTTCAGTTTTCTTTGTTTTGATATAATAACCTTTGAATTTACTCTGAGTTTTCATGAACATCTACGGCTACGTTTACACGTAGCTGACTATTTTGGAAAATGGATATATCCCCCTCTCTGTTTTACAAAAAACCCGTTTTCAGAAAAATCTTCGTGTACATACCCCTGTATATCTACACCGTCATGCCCAGCCTGTAGATGGCAGTGCGCTGAGACAATCGAGTACCATTAACCAATCAGAATCCTGCAAAGAATCACAACAAAATCTTACTTCCGTTAGTTGCACATGTGACGCAAATGTATTTCCGTGACATCTGTCCGAGATCTCCAGTTTCCTCTGTTTAAACGCAAACGTGAAAATGGAGATTTATCGAAATCTCCACTTTTCTGTGTGCAGTTTGCATGTTCCCTCTGTGTAATTGTGGGTTCTGTCCGGCCTCCTCCCTCCGTCCAATGACAAACACCTTAAAAGGTAAATCGGTCCCATAATTGCCTGCAGGTGTGAATGTGAATGGTTGTTCACCTCTACCCTACAATAAACTGGTGATACATCCAGGTTGTACCTCACCTTTATAGGCTCCAGCACCATGAGGGTTAAACACTTTGGAAAATCAATAAATGAACTTCTGCTTGGAATATTTGTGAATTTTGTCACTATAATCTCAAACCTGCTGATTCAACTCCCAAACCAAAACAATGAGGCAGACCCTTAGGCTACTCAAATGCCTGTCTATATCTGTATTTGCCTGTATTTTGACCATATTCAGGTATAATAGAAAGTAATAAGATTCACAAATTGCTTGCTAAAGGTTAGCCCTCTCCAAATATAATAAATGTATACAGAATTTGTGTTCATCATTTACATCATCTACCTGGCTAAGAGGCACAGTTGTTGGACATGATTTAATATAAAGATATATTAAAAAACAAACCAACCATAATGTGTGACGGTCCATCATTTGCTTCAAAAACAGTGTGAGGCTTTAGTTTCCCTCTGCCGGAGGGATGAACACTACTTCAACTGAAAATGTTTCTGTATTTGGTGTTCTGATAAATGAGGTTAAAAGCACCGTCTAATGCATAGGTCCAAAGTCTCCCATGGGTGTTGAATTGGATGGACAGTATGTGGCTGTGAATGCCATAGGATATGAGTCACATCATTGTCATCAATCTCACTCATAGTGACCACTTGTTCACTACGGATGGGCACGCTGACATCCTGGAAGAGCCTGCTATCATCAAATGTTTCCTTCCATTTGTCTCCTGTCATTAGATACTGTAAGTCCACAGCTCAATTTGAGTATATAGTGTCAGTGGCAGGGCTCCAAGGATGGATGAGAATCATTCAGAAACCGGTTTCGTTAAGGGTTCTTGGAATCTTGGCACCATCTGGTGAAGCAGCAGGTTTTTTTTTCTCAGGTTTTCAGTGGAAGTACACAATGGGCTACCATATAGCAACATTACACTACATCCAGTTGAAACTTTCTGTTTTGTTTTTTTTTTTGTATCAGTTGCCCTTGGTTTTTGTTTCTGTCCTGACATGGTCTTGTTTAGGTGGTGTGATATGTTTTACAAGTTTGGGGATGTTTTTAGTAATGTCATGGGTTATATATTCCTAGTTTCCTCATTCAAAGGGTTCAAGGGTTGTAATAATTAATGTAACAGTTTTAATTCCTTTAAATGTAACATCTTAGGTCTGGATTGCTTTTTGTCAAATACATTGATGTGAACAGAGAAATGTACACTGATTTGAATGACAGACAAATGATAGTTTATTTTATATTTTACTGCCAAATAAGTAGCACCTGTGTTGACATAGGGTCAGCTCGGTTTTGTTCCAATGTTTTTTCTGACTCACATCATACACATATCATCCAAAACACGGCATTTCCGCACAGAGAACAAGACGCTTAATAACAGAATGAATGTTAATGCTATATGCTTTATACCGAGATAACATATTCAAATTGAACTCCTTCATGACATTTTCATTATACATTTGATTGAAGGTTTTTTTTTCTGCAACTTCACTGAGTAATTCACTCCTTTAACTACGTAGCGCCCTCACTCCCGACACTGTGTTTTACCTGATGAATGTCACTGTTTCACTGTCTAAAACTACTCTACTCTGCTTCTACACTCGGCAGCACAGTTAAATGAGATGAGTCATCTGCACTGTACGGCTCGACTTTGAGGCTGATAGGTTAAAGACTGTTTCACTGCACAGACTCAGACAGATTTACTGAGTGGCAGACACACTATAAATATGCAATAATGAAACTCATGAAATATTTATTGTCCAGATTCCTCCTCCGTCTTTCCCTAGACAGGTGGGATGTGCTCCTGAGTGAAATAAGACTGGGTAACTTACCGGATGGCATTACTGTAATGACTGCAACTTACTATGCAAACAGAGGGTTTTAGCTCTGGCTATATTTGCATAAAACAGTCTACACTATGCTGTCAGACAGAGTCCCAGGCTACATCACATCATTTAAGGGCTTGCCAGAATCCAACATCGCTCCATTCGAGCTGCGCGGCACTAACATTCTGTCATATTTGGGTCATGCCAACTGGAAATCTTGAAAAACATGAAACATTGCAGGGAGGTTTACTGTGTGTGTGACTGTGTGTGAGCATCACAGACATGCACAGCTTTGTACATGTGTAGTTTTGTCTGTGCAGTCTGGGGTGTACATTGTACACGGCATTATGTAAGAAGATGTTTTCTCTGATTTGGTCATAAAAACCTCTTGTCCTTAGATGCAGCCATTTGTTTCTGGTCATTTCAACAGAGAGACTTTAAACAGATGCATGTGATGCTGCAGGATAGTGATGCCACAGCAGGTCTGGTCAGGTGACGACCAACAAGCCCCCAGAAACAGTGGGCCACTCACAAAGTAACATATAAGCATTTACAGACGCACAATACCATTGATAGTGTTGGTCAGGTTTAAGCACAAAAACATTCCAAATGACCACATGACATACATATACTGTTTAATTTAAGCTTCAAGGGAACAGGTTTGTTCCAAAAAGCCAGCATAGCAATAGCCAAAATGCAAAGTACTGGCTTCAAAACCACAGTTCATAACCAGTGGATGTCATGGACGTGTCATGGTTCCTCAGTCTACTGAGACTGGTCTACAAGCAGCAAAACTTTATCAAATTAGGGTCAGGAAATTAGCTGTATCTAAAACATTAGCCAACTAACACTTCCATTTGTTTTGTGGTTTATCTTTTCACTGTATGCTATGTCTGAAACAGAACATTTCAAACAAAAAAGAAAAGGAAAAGAAAAGAGAAGAAAAAAGTGGTGTTATATGCAGTCAGTGAACTATCAGTGACATATAATTCAGTACGAAGTGATGGGAACATTAGCCTAAATTAGCTAAGTCACACTAACAGACAGGGTTTTTGATTTAATTAAGTAGGGGTAAACTTAATGACAAAAATCTCTGTTGGTTTTATTAGTGTCACTTCCACCCCTTCTATAGATTTTTTGGCTGCTCATAGAAGTTTTCATAGAAGCTGAAGGTTTAAATATGTGATTGATTACTATAATTACCAGTCACTGTCCAGAATCAGTCAGAAGCGACTCTACTGCTCCATCCTGTGTCAAGAACACAGAAAACTGAAAAAGCGCCTTCCCTTTTCCACAGCAAAGTGAACCACATCAAGGGATCTTAAATGGTAAATGGTTCATAGTATATCTAGTCTTCTAATTTGGACCAAGAGGACAGAACTGTAAAACAAGACTCTATTTTGAAATTGATGGGGTTCTTTCCCAATTTAAGCTCTTGCAGCTTTAACCATGAAATTGTGAAGGTCAAAACTGCCTTGTTTTGTTCATTTTAACATTTTGTAAAGTTTTACCATAAAAATCTTATGTGAAAGTATGGACAAACCTCATATATTGTTGGAGGATGTGTGGAAATCTGAGTGCAAAGGCTAAATCAGACTTCCTTCCTACTCACATACTTTAATGATTTGTTCTGCAGTTTTTTCTTTCATACTAAGGTCAAACCTTAAGGTCTAGAAGATAATAAATCTAAGTAATGGACAGTGAGTAAGAGTCTTGCCCATCCTCTCAAATCCTGGAGAATGGTCACTTGTCCTATAAAACTGTTCTTATATAATATTCAAATAAGTCCTTAGAAAGTGGAAGATCATCTCATCTCCCCAGTGAAACATAAGTCAGAAAACCCTGAATAAAACTTAGAAATTCCCCTCAAAGAAAGTAGTAAAACTTTGAAAAGGGGTTGGCTGCCCTTTGCAGCATGGCTGGGCTATTTGGGAGGACTCATGCAGGGAAGATGGCTGCAGATGAGAGGGATGTGGAGCTTGGGTTTAAGATTAAAGGAGAATGTCCTTGTATTACTCAGAGCTGAAAGAAAACTGTCTTTTCCGCGGTGCACCCATGAGACGTCCTATCATTTTAATGCTTCATTTCTCCACCATCTACAGCCTTGGGTTCATTTCTCTGATGTTCTCATTAAGCTCCCCTGAGTGGCTGCTCTTCTATGACATTGACAATTTATGTAACATCTTATTTCATGTCAAACTGTACTGAAAACCTAGGAGGCCTCTCTCTGTTTCTGTCAATTAATGACACAGCAATAGCCCCAATTGAATCACAGGAGTTTCGCTAAAAAGAGAAAAACCATTCACTTGTGTAAAAAAAACATCCAGACCATTTTTCTTCCAGATTGGATGTCGGTGTTCTATCTGTTAGGACGTTATTTTTACTTAAGGATTTCATGCGCCTCAGAGCTCCGCTGCCTCGCTGAATGAGAAAAATCACACCCTCAAAACTCAAATGGATCTTGGCGCGGATGAAGCGACCATCTCATCCGCCGTAACGGCTTTGTTTTATCATTCCGAGTCATGCAGATGAATGGCACCGCAGACGAACGCTGACAGCGTGTTTGTTCATTTGGCAGCACTTAAACACATTGAGTTTTTCCAGGAAGCTTTTACACAAGGAGAAAACGCCACATGGGAGCAACAGCTTGTGTAAACAAAATCTTAAGCAAAACCGCCCACCCGTAAACAGCAGACAGCCCCACTGCTCATTCTTACACACACACATCTGAAACACACACACTCCCTTTGCCCTTCACCACCTGCACTACTTTACAAAAAATGTATTTTACCTCATGAAACACTCGGATGTCAGGAGCTCTCTGTCGATTTCCCACTGCAGGATGGGATTTCATTAACAGACTGCTGAGCTGCTGAGCCAGTAAAACCAATTAGGAGTCTGTATGAGAGGAGATATTTAACCGAAAGAGAGCTCACACCGAGAAGACCTGTCAAGAGTTGGTGAGTTCATCGGAAAATATTTTAACAAACTACAATTTGTTAGTTTTTCTAACATATCTAGCAAAAATTGTTATGCGTGTTAGAAACAGTTAGGCTATTGGGGAACTTGAGATTGGTACTGTAAACGTTGAGGGTAAAAAACATGGATGTATTATTAGTTATGGATAACAGACTTCAAACATGGCATTCATTTACAGAGTTGGGAGTAATGAGTTACAAAAGTAATGCATTACAGTAACAGATTACTTTTTACTGTAACGCAGTAGTGGAACGCATTACTCATCAATTTTATGTAATATTTTACTCCGTACATATTCAATAGTTGAGTTACAACATGCTTTTCACCCATAATTTAATTGCTCAAATGAAAACAAACAAACAAAAAAAAATTCTATTTCCTGTTGGTATTCATACATTTTAAGACAAAGTTCCAGCTCTTACATTCTGAGAAAATAGAGATAAGAAGGGAAACATGTCACTTTGAAGCTGGATGACTAAGCAAACGACCAGGTTCAGAGTAGACCAGTGTCTGGACTGGACACGTTTCCTCAGATTCAGATGAGAACAGTGACAGAGAGGAAGATAATGGACATGCTCCAGATGATGATAATAACAGCGGAACGATGAGGAATGAGGTACTGATGTACTACCTGTCCCTGAGGACGAAGACCCACTCAAATAGTGGAAGAAAATGAAGCATCCTGAGAAAGTCGGACTTTTCTGTCACTGTCATATTAATCCTATCTGAATGCCTCTTTTCAGCTGCAGGGAACACCTCGATTAAGAAAAGATTTAGTCTAATGGGAGAGCATATGCTCCTCCACAGTGACACTAAGTGAACTCCAACTTTAGTAACTCTAAATGAACTCGTAATGAGAAAAGTTCAATATATAGAAATTTTTTGTCCCACCTTGTATAAATTCTATACCCTATATATCCTTATTTGTTGTAGATATTTCCTCATCTGTAGTATAGACTTAGCTTTTTGTATATTTCATTAGTTTTTCAGGTCCAATGTGGTCTCCAGGGTCTGTAAGGTCCACCTCTGCATGAACAGTGAGTGTACCTGCTTTGTTAGGTA
>JAPQRQ010000007.1:29820157-29832921 GCA_037367365.1 Apogon talboti
AACCACACACGCACAGACACACAACACAACCACACACGCACTGATGTGCTTTGTATTGATTTCCTGACGGGCCGGGTTTCCTTCCGTTACCAGTCTGTGGGCATCCTGAGGAGTTACTTAACGGTGCATTACTAACTCCAGCCCAGTCATCCTTTACATGCTGCTCTCACAAGCACCCCTTCACCCTGAATATCCATCAGTGCCTCAGTGTATAGGAGCCGCAGAGATAACACATACCATATTTATGAATGTAGCTGGGGGGAGGGTCAAGCTCTGAATCCTGATGTGCTGTTCAGATGTCACATTTTTATCACTTTAGCACATTCTCCTTCACAAACTGCGCTGGTTGTCTTTTTTTTTTTTTTTTTAGCAGTTTTTTACAGCTGTTTATAGTGTCCGTCAAATTTTGCTCTCACAAAGTAATCCATATATAAATCTGAAACCTACAGGTGGTGATATAACCCTCAGCTTAAAGTCATGCTGACCTGTTGATCTGAAAACGGCTGTAGAGTGCTGCAGGCATGATGCATTTTGTATTCCAACCCAGGATTTAGTACTACTACAGTTCCCTTGACAAAGTCAATGAGGTTCTTTCCTTTTGGCTTATTGCAGAAGATTAGCAAACAAATTCCCTCTTACGATTCGTTCAGCAAAGTAATGTTCACCACTTTTGTGATTTTTCAAGCATAAATATGCGTAATTAGTTCATTTCCAAGTTATGATTTGAAGTCGCACACCTACTTCTAATACAAAACATTTGCTCTAAACGTGACCTGATCTAACTCTGAATAATCTGTAAGAGCTCAATAAATGGAGGTTGTAAAAGCAGACTCATGTGTAGGTTTCTGACTTGTAATGTCCCTGACACTCTGCACTGCTATTCAGACGCTTGATAACAAACACCTTTTGAAGATAAATATTAGATATTTACTTTCATATTTCTCGTTCTACAGCAAAACATGAAAATGTCTTAAGTGTGAGTTTTAAACCGTCAGCTCGATGGTCTGTCTGTACATGGTACTCTGGTTTTCCAAAAGGTCCGTTTTCAGTGACCTAAATGTGTGTTTTTCCTTGTGGGGTAAAAGGCCAAAACACATAGGGTATTTTGCAAAACAGTATGTTTCTAACCCTACTGATGCACATTTTTTTACACATTTATATTTATTTTCTTACATATTTTTTTTTATTCATAATGTCGCACTGGAATAGCACTCCTAATGCATTGCATACACTTTGACAATAAAGGCTGTCCTGATTCTGATTCTATAGTTACTGACAGAATCATCCAGTGTGAAGTGTGTACAGTCTGACTGCTGTTTGTAAACATGCTTAAGATTTAATATATAATATAATATATAATTTAATGTATAAGCTGACCTTGACTGATGACATTAGTGCCACCTTTTGCTGCCAATGACTTCAAAAACTATATACAACAAATGTTCAAGACTGCAGATACAAAATACCACAACGCCAAAGATTTGGTAAGGTTTAGGCACAAAAACAGCTTTAGGGTGAAGAAGGAGTCATGGTTAGGGCTCAGATAAACAGTTAAAATAATAAACTCACAAACATGATTTAAATATAGCAAAGATTTACTATTGGTTTGAAACTGCATGAACACAAATCTTCTGTTTCTTATTTCACCATTATTGTCTGAACCTTCTCTGTACTAAGGTTAACCTCCATATAAAGTCCCCTTGCTAGAGTTGGTCCGTATAGTAATTTTTCAATTTCATGTGGCCACTACATTCCACCTACATAAACACTGCTCATTTGATGCCTATTAAGGCATCGACCAGTATTGTTTAGCTGGAGAAGTCAAGGGTGAAAGAAATACAAAAGAAATATGTCGGAGGAACCAATAAGTAAATGTGCAATTGTATTTAAAAAAAAAAAGAAATGTGTGAATGACTGGATCTGAAGATGTAAGACTACAATATGTACACGACACAAACACTACATGATTTCATCTGTGTCTGTTCACACCAACTGGACCTGTTAGTCGTCACTTCCAAAACACATTCAGAATCTGCCTGAGAGTCGCCAAGTGTTTGCAGAGTTTAATGCACAGCCTCGCTAAGCAGACATGTGGGTTTTTTAACAGATCACACACAGTTACGCAGTTACACCATCTTCATCTTTATATAAAATGGATCCGTTCACTGCAGCATTGGAAGTAAATGTCCCTTGAGGAGTCTTTATAATGTGTGTTCATGTCGGCACTTTAAAAACAGATGTATTCAGGTCCTTTGCCCTACTTTTTTTTCCTTTTCTTTTTTTTTTTTTTTAAATATTCATCTGTAAAATGCAGCTCTTTAGAAATTGAGGACAAAGTGCCCAACAGAGCGATTGTCTTTAAAAAGCTGTCAGTAACCTGCTGATGAAAGCGCTGCAGGTCTGTCTCATTGTTTGGCTCTGACTTCATCAAAGTGTGTGAATCCAGCTTTGATCAGAGCGTGTGGCTTCTCTCTTCAGATCCACACAGATGCGTTAATTTAAACAACAGTGGGACAGTGATGAAATGGAAATGCACACGATACAAGGACAAAGGCTTTTGATGTTACAAATTGCATTTTCACAGTCGTGGATGTGGCAAACATTTGTCTGCGCAAAATTCCCCCTGATTATTGTTTGACAAGTCCGGCTCTTGTTTAACTAGTACAGTCTCCTCTCCAGGTTGTCATCATCCTCTGAGCAGCAGGAGTTCATTTTGGGACATTAATTAAAATGAGCCTTTAGTCTCTCACAAAATCTAGAGCACTGTTTTAAAGAGGAAAAACACAGTAAAAGACGTGATAAAAGTGACAACAATTAATTGGTCTTTTGTCAACTGCTAAAATCAAGTGTCATCGTGTTTGACAATAGATTACCAGCCTCATAATCTTAAAATATTTTTCAGTTTTTGATGGCATTTTAGTGTCATAATTGATTAAGACACTAAGTTTCAGCATGCTGATGTTTATTTAAGTTAATCATCCATATACTGTATATTGCTTTTATATGGTTTTGCTGTATTAAATCGAATACTTTTATTTTGTCAGAATGAAAACAGGAAGTCATATGGAGGTAACAAACTTCCTTTTTACATTTTACAGAGACATGTTTCTCTGTTTGCAAATGATGAGCACAGCCTGTAAATTCTAATACATGTGTGTTATGAGTTATGTTATTAGTTTCAACGGTGTAAAATGTCACGAACGTCTTTAATTTTTGCATTAGCATAAATACGCTAGTGTTAGTGTGCTAACTGCTAGCTCAATCTGAGAGCATTAGCATATTAGCATAGTATACTGTCATTTCTCTGTTTACATATGTAACGAATGAGGTTGTATAGTTTAAGGGCTCATTTTATTAACATTTCATTGGCATAATATTGTGCATGTCTGATACTATTTTATCTCTTAATTTCAGTTTTCACCTCATCGACTGGTCTGTGGAATAAAGTTCATGAAGGAGAACCACTCCAGTGTGTCATGAATGGAAGACGTAGCTGTCTGTATAGATGAATCTGGGGAAACAGTGAGGGCAGAATAATAATAACTGTTAGCAGTAGTCCTATCATAAACCTTCCTTACCCTGTCACATTACAAACAGCCAAGAGGCAAAGGATGCCAATGATGTCATGTCTCAACCAAACTTAAAATATCAATTTAACATCCAATGTATAAGATTTAGGGGGTTTTCAGGATCTAATCACGGAAATTGTATATAATATTGATAATTATGTATGTTAGTCGGTGTAGTCACATAAATATGAGAACTGTAGAATGAGTTGTTAATTGGTTAAAAGGTGGAATAGGTTCTGCTGCAATATTTCTATGGCTGTAAACAACGTCCTCGTCTTCTTTTTTCCTCTTTATAGCAGGTGACATCCAGCATTACTATCACCTACTATATTTGAGCATGGATTAGGCTCATTATCCTCTAACCCCACTAGCCCAGAAGGGCAAAACAAACACTGACTGCAGGGAAGGACATCTACTTAACCACAAGATGTCACAAAGTGTCACATGCCCAACCTTTAACTCTAAAGCTAAAAACAGTATTCACTTAATGAGCAATTTTTAACTGAATAAATTACATTATGCACTCATTTGTTGCTACAATCAGCTCCTACTCTTCTCAGAAGGCGCAGTAGCTATTCTTAGAGATCCCTCTATGTTCCTGTAAGTCAGCCAATTCAAGTCTGTTTGCATTGAGCCAAAGCCACATAATGTTGCTTCAGTGTGTGATTCTACAACATGTTGGAGCGTCAGCATCAGAAGTATGACACAACAGTGCATCTAGTTTGGCATAAATGTTGGAAATGCAAACAGAGCATACAAACGTTAACAATAACGGTGAGTAATTCAGCGCTCAAAGGGTAAGTGTTTATAAATTTCCTTGGTGGTGGGTTGCACACGTAACACCTGATTAAAACATCACATCCTTCATGCTCAGTGCCAACTTTTCCCTTTTACATGTCTGCCAGCTAAAACACAGTCCAGTAAGGCCCCAGGGAAGCAGAACCAAGAGCCATAAGAACACTGCATTTCCCCCAAGCCCCACAAAATTGAAAAGTGGTATTTGATAGTGATGTTAGCATAGTTTCATTGAGTTTGCCATTTGACAGCAGAGCAGTCGAATAGTTTCTCAAGTAGATTTCTGGGGAAAAAAAAAACAAAAACGGTTTTCTTGCTCTGTTCCGGCAACAAAATTATGACAAATGGCTTTATGGCCAACACAGACAGATGACATGGCAGACAAAATACCTAAAGGAACCACCACAGAACATAACTGATGAATAGTAGCAGGTTTGGGGAGAAAAAAGTTTTTTCTCTACAAATGAAATAATGATGAATGGACTCACAGAATGCTGCTGGCTATATCTCCTCACATTATACAAGTACTGTAAAGGCATGAAAAAGTGTAAAAATTTCCTCTTGAACAGCCTGTGGAAAAAGGGCTGGTGTGTCTGTGAATTTTGTGCTCTGTGCTTGATTTTTTGCACCAGGTCATGAGTGTGGATAAAACACCTTTAAGAAGGGTTGTCCTAATAATTTTCCTCTATAGAATACATATTATTTCAGGGCTTTAAATGAGCTAAAACTTAAATGTGACATTGCACAAATCATCTTCAACCATTTAACCCATAAAGACCCAAATAGACACTGGCGACCAAAACCATCTACTGATCTGAAATGTTTAATACCTGTTGATCCACTAATCCTATCCATACATCATCAGATATGACCCATTTGGACATTCAGAGGCTCTGTAGTGAACGTGGAAACACTGCCATCTTCTACAACATTGATACATCCAGTATGACACACTGGGTTTATGTTCAGTTACTGATATCTTTGCTGTAAAAGTCACCTTTTCTTCAGTTTTCTTTGTTTTGATATAATAAACTTTGAACTTAGTCTGAGTTTTCATGAATATCTCAATTAAATATAGGAAAATACATGATTTTCAGTGAAAAATTTGAAATACAGACAGTAATATTATAATAAATGGTGAGAAATCACTTAAGACAGGTTAAATAGAGGGAAATTTTTATTTGGGTCTTTATGGGTTAAATAGAAAATCAACAACCTCATTTCTCATTTCCTTTTACATAAACCCCCCAATACTACTACTACTACTACTACTGCTACTACTACTACTACTACTACAATAATAATAATAATAATAATTGGGCGGCCCGGTGGTGCAGTGGGTAGCACTCGTGCCTCACAGCAAGAAGGTCCTGGGTTCACTCCCAACACCAGTGGGTGTGGCCTTTCTGTGTGGAGTTTGCATGTTCTCCCCGTGTCTGCGTGGGTTCTCTGAAAGGTACTCTGGCTTCCTCCCATCATCCAAAAACATGCACTGATAGGTTAATTGGCTAATCTAAAATGGCCCATAGGTGTGAATGTGAGAGTGTTGTTTGTCTCTGTGTCAGCCCTGCAATGAACTGGCAACTTGTCCAGGGTGTACCCCGCCTTCGCCCTTAAGTAGCTGGGAGACCCCCGTGACCCTAGTGAGGATTAAGCGGGTTCAGAAAATGGATGGATAATAATAATTCACACAAATGCCACAAAATGCTTTCTATTTGAAACTTTCATTTTAAATAGCTGCTTCTAATATTTCCCAGTTTGCCTGGAGAATAAAGGGTAAATATCCCAAAACTATTCGATTATTCATTCAAAAAAACACGACAATATGGATCAATAACCAACAGATGAATGTAAATGAGTGTAGCTGAACAGGAAGCCTACATACTGATTTCTTCAAGCACAAATCTCCCACAGACTTTCCAGTGTTAGGTGTGTGTTTTGAGCTTAGTTCTAAGCAGGCTGTCTGAGAAAGCTCCACTTCATCTCTTTACATTAAACACGCAGCCAATCAGAGTGGAGAACAAATATCAGCAGGACTGAAATGACATCTGGAGGATTTGAGGCATTTGAGCAGTAAGCAGCACCTGCAGGAAGTCGCACTCCATGGCCTGCTGGCTTTTGTTTACTTGAGTGCCATATGTGCTGAGAAGTGCATGCAGCTCTGAGCATTTATACTACACACACAGTCACCTTTACACAGTGTGCACACACAAATAAACACATCATGTGGATTGGCTCAAGTCTGTTGTGCTGAAAACGCTGTAATAGGTGTGAACCTGATACGGCATGTGCATTAGTTTGACCCATATTGTCATATTTGGGATTATGGGGCTTATTTTTATTCAGAACCAAGATTCTTGGCCTATAGTTCCCAATGTTTTGAAGAATGCTACACCACTGTCACCCAGTTCACTACCCACCTTATCTATAAATTATGAGATGACAAATATAGAATAAAATATGAATGTCCTGACCATTTTTACTGCCAAACGATAATATTATAAGGCTTTGAAGAGATATATGCCTGAAAAATCAGCTTCATTTCTTAACGGGAGTTAATGAAAACATAACCAACATACCCTAAGAGCTTTAACAGACTTTCACGTCCAGTTTTATAAATGCTTAAAAAGGAAATTTATTCAGTGACACAATAAAATCCCCCATGACTCACCTGTGGATCGTGAGCCGGTCTTTGAGAATGGGATCGCTATGAGGTGTCCGTTTGGAACAGTGGCCACTGCGCTAAGCCAGCACCTTGGTGCACGGCACTGATAAGGAAAATTAGCATAGCATTCATGATTTTGTCTGTTGGGAAACTGCAGGACACGTTTATTCGACATAAGTCATGATAATATTTACAGATACAAGAGGACTTTTTCTGTTTTTCTGAGAGCCAGGGCTAAAATTGCAAAAGTCCCAGATCATGTTGGAGCTCATATGCACCAACAATGAGAAGCTTTTACCATTGTCATTGAGAGCCTGACCTCAGTATAACTAATAGAATGCATATAAATAGTCTACTTGGCACTGCAACGTCACCTGTTAGTTTCTGAACGTCACCATGTTGATTTTTTGGAGCCAGAAGTGATCATATCTGGACAAAAGGGGCTGAAATATTGAACTATGGGATCCTGCAGGGTCAGAGTTGGGCTAATAGTCATTTTATGGTATTGTTAGTGGAACCTATTAATCAGAAAAAAAGTGTGTGTGTGTGTATGTGTGTGTGTGTGTTTGAATACACAGAAACTCTAAAAGTCAATCTTAGCAGGAGAGTGAGCTGTCAAACAGACCTATCAATCAAAGTCTGACATGGCAGATATGACACCCTGTATTTGCTCTGAGATCTTACTAATAGAGGAGAACTTTAAAGAAAGACTGACAGATCACTTAGAAGTTCCGAATAAAATGGATGAGACCTGGAAAAAAAAATAGCTTCATTGTTTTACTGGTAAGTCCAGTGTAAGGGGCATTATGGAGCAAACTGCAGCAGCCATCAGCTGTATTCCAATGCTACGGTACTTGTGCATAGGCTTCATTTTGGAGTCAGGGTTCTTAGACCCAGATAAACCTCAAATTAAATAGAAGCTGACTGAAAAAACTCTGCTTAAACTCTAACTATGCCACTGCAACAGCCTAATTGCAGCGGTCATTATGTACATTTGAACATTAACTGTGGTATTTTGTGCTGTTTCCTCTTCCTCTAGTACAAGGATGTCAAACATAAGGCCCGTGGACCAAAACTGGGCAGCCAAATGGTCCGATCCGGCCTGCAGGTGAATTTCAGAAGTGCAAAAATTACACTGATAATATTAACAGTCAAGGGTGTTCAGGGGCCACATACAACTCAAGGTGATATCAAGTAAAATAATAACATAATAACCTATAAATATTGACAACTTTAAATTTAGTACTTGGTATAATGTGAAAAAAGGAAAGCTTCATGATGGAAATATTTACATTTACAAGTCCTGTCACAATAAAATGTGACTAACCTTAACAAATATGAGAAACCTTAAATTTCGTAAGAAAAGCAAGTGCAATTTCAACAATATAATGCCTCTTAGAAATGTTTTCTGTGACATGATATTGGTGAAATTGCACAATATTTCAGGGTGTACATGGTTGTTCAGGTTAATCACATTTTCATGAAGAAATTTAACTTTCACACTGAAATAAAGACAACATTTTTCATCATTATTCATGCCTATTATTTCACTGCTCTGGCCCATTTGAGATCACATTGGGCTGTATGTGACCCCTGAACCACAGTAAGTTTGACACCCTGCTCTAGGGCATTAATTCATTGAACACTGCTATTTCACATATTAGAAACAAATGACATACTGTATGGAGGACTGGTTAATCACCTTATGTGTGTTTCAGGAGGATACGAATGATTGGTCTGCTCTCCTGTTGGTTCGTGGCGATGACACAGAGCTAGATGAGCACATTCCTGTCAGAAGTGATGGATGGCTGAGAGGCAAAGACACCGAGATCAAAATGACAACGCTGCAGGTTTTCCCTCTCTGTTTGTTTTTCTCCAGCTGCTGCGTGACAGACAACAAGGTATGTCTTCTACACAGAGACACCTGCGTCATCAATTAAATATTAAATATCTCAGCTACCGAACCTGGAAGTTTTTGAAGTTTCCTCAGACAAGTGCCACTGTCCATGATGCATAACATCACTCAAAGGAGGAAGGAAAACAGGTGCAAGATTCACTGATCTGCAGGATACTGGGATGTTTGGGATCTTACATGTGAAGAGTATGGAACACAGAAATATACTGGCCCTTTGAATTATCAAGTTAAAGATGTTTCACCAGCATTAAACTGAAATATCTCACATGAAAATGAAATAGGCAAATATACACAACAGTATCAAAATACAGCAATATGAACAACAATGAGCATTTGTAAATTTATAAGAAGGTTAAAGAAAAAGAACTGATGTTTAAGGGTGAATCAAATATATTTACTGTTTTTGCTGTAGAATGCGTATAGAATACGTAGGCACCTGTGATGTTAACATAATATGGTTATTTAATCTGACATTTCAGTAACTGCTGCCTATCTTTAACGTTACTATAGTTATGGAAAACAAGGCAGTTTTGCACATGTAGCACTGTGAAAGGCCAACTTTGTGTTGTGGATTTGTCTTCAGTATTCACCAGCAATGGGAGATAAAGTCCACGGGTAAACTTGTTCTGTAGTTGTTACTCTGTCACTGTCGTCTGATTGGACTAGGAGGATGCTGAAGAACTGCAGTCGGGGGTCATCATGATGGACTTCAGTTCCTGGTTGTTATGTTATTGCACATAGTAATGTTTCTGTAGTGTTTTATACCCGTGACCTGACCTGTTTCACTGTTCATGTATAGAAAACCAACGTCCAGTCAGTTATTTTACTATCGATGTGAAACAATCAGGTTTCCAAAGCTTTTCCATCTAATCTGCTAAGTATATTTAATTTGTTCATTACTGAAGGACAAAGCTCTGTGTCTTTGTCGCTCCACTGGAGAGACGCTTTCGATGCCAAGTTTTTGTGTTACATCATTTAATGCCTGCTCTGTGATCTGTGACGGTCATGAACAAGGATAAGATGTATACATGTCCCAAAAAATAGGACCAATGGCCCTGTAACTCACCGGCATGTTCTATTCAGAATCAATAACAGGTTGAATTTGTGAGGTTGTCAGGTTCTGTTCTATGGTCCTGTGGTCCTGATGCAGGAGATCAGTCTCCCAATAGAAGGGGATGGCACTTTCACTGGAGGAGAACTCAACTAAGTCCATATACGACTTCCTATCAGTGATCAATAGGAACTATATTGATATCTGTAACCATTTCCATATTATAAGCCATCAAAATGTGGACCATCATAAGTAAAGGCAAATATTTTATATTTAAAAAATTAATAAAAAATCCAAAAATCAAAATTTCTCAAAACAGTGAACAATCTTTGCAGACATTGTCCCAAGGAAGCTACAAATAAAATCTGAAATGAATCCGACCCATTTGGAAGTTCAGACACTCCATAGTGAACATGGAAACACCGTCATCTTCTACAATATTGTTTATCCAGTAAAACCCATGGAGTTGGATCAATGACAGTGGATGGAGACACTTCTTTTATGTCCAAGTAATGATATATTTTGTTGAAAAAGTCACTTTTTCTTCAGTTTTCTCTGTTTCTGATATAAAAAAACCCCCATAACTTTAAATCTGAACTTTTATGAACATCTACATGATCAGAAAATTAAATATAGGTCAATACATGATTTACACAGAAAAACACAAAATACAGAAGAATATAAAGAGTTTCTCAACTGCAACTTTGTCTTATTATATTTGCTACTTTAAAAGCTAATTTTGTATGTAAAAATGATGGCATGATTCTAATGGAATGTAAACATTATTTATCTATCAGATTGCCAAATCACATTTTCTCCAAAAATAGGGTCCCATCGGGAACAACTAGTTTGGGCACAACCAGAAGATGGCAAGTAGGTCTATATGATGGATTGCTTGGACTCTCAGATTTTTGGTGTATTGAGTTAAACATGTTTTTCTTACAAACAACTCCACTGTAGTTGTGATGAAGAGGTTCCACTAACAAGGCTGTAAAATGACTTGGTTAGCATATATAATATTTTATGAAACTTACTATTTTACCAGATCTGTGTGTTAACAGTTAACATTACTTCACCTCTGACCAGTCAGACCCCTGAAGCTCCGCCCCTTTATCCAAATATGGTCACTTCTGTCTTCAAACAGCCGACATGGACAATGACCAAAGTGTAAACTACTGGCTTCATAACGGCAGATCAGAACCTGATGGGTGACGTCGTTGTTACTGAATTCACTAATTCTATGTACTGTAGTGTATGAGTGTGACCGTGGCATTTACACTGAATCTAAATTAACAATCAGTGTAACGCAGCAAAGCCTGATCTGTGGGGTTAAATTACTGTTTTTGTCAAGGGGGTCTGAAGGCTTTGAAGAAAACAATAGTTTGTATAGCTATATCTTAGCAATGTAGGGAATCATAATGTGTGGATTGTTGTAATGAGGATGTTACAACCTGAAAAACAAAAATGCCCTTATGTGTTTGAATGTGGTATTTCATCAGGATATGGCATGTTATAAAATGACAGTCACTTTGGTTTTGTTGGTGTTGTTACGAGTAGTGCAGTAGTGCATTCGGAGGTAAAAAAAAAATAAAAAGATCTAACTTTTATGATTATACCACAATTCTAGATATTATATTCCAGAAATTAGATCCTCCTTAAATCCCCCTAATATTACACAGTGAACTTTTAAAATAGAAGTGTGGGTAGGTCCACAAGATGGAAAAATGATCGATGATTGATCTTTAACCATGACCACCATGAACATGTTCCACACTAATTTTCATTTTTCCATTTAATTACGTTGAAGCAGAGATTTGTGAGCACATGACCGGATATTCCTGAGTAAGTAGCCCCCACTGTGGGTGTTAATGAGTTCAGAGGGAGCTTATGAATCACCCCCTGATGGTCTGAAGACTCCGTTTAAAAACCACATGGATGAAAACCTCCAGCGACTGAACACACTAACTTGGGTTGGGTTTTTATTTGGGTTTATGTTTGACCTGGGCCTGGTGAACTGTTTTAATAGGACCTGTGGTTGATTAAGACGGGAGGTGGTGTGGAAACTGGAGAAACTGGAAAGTGCAAACAAGTAGGGAGAAAATGTTCTCATTAACGTTTCATTCACGGGTCAATAAAAGGTCAAAACTGTGGTAAAATCTACTTCCAACCTTAGTTGATATTTGCTTTGCCTTTAAAACCACAGGAAGGAATTCAGCAGAAGTAAAAGTAGTGTGGTTTGTAATAAATTTACAACGTGGATCTTTTGTGTGTGGCAGTATGAATGTTTTTTTCGACAATATTTGAGATTAGTTTCCTTTCTGTAACCGGGTGCTAAATATATTATTTTTTCTTACTTGAAAAAGATTAAAATGTAGTACAATTATACTATTTCTTCATGTCGTTCTGGACTTTTACACATGCAGCAAAGCACTGGTTTCTCCAGTAAAACCAAATCAATGTATTTATTTTATTTATGCAGTTTCTAAACAATTAGGGACACTACAAAAAGCTTCCTCTCACCATCCAAACACATGACATGTACCTTAATAAGTTAATCGGTCAGTCTAAATCACCCAATGGTAGCTGAGATACCCACCTGCACCTACACAACCCTCCTGAGGATTAACCCATAAAGACCCAAACAGCCACCGACGGCCAAAACCATCGACTGATGTAACTGTTTAATACCTGTTGTCAGTAATTGGTGTAAAATACAGTTTGTCATCTTTTCATGGTCATCAGATATGACCCATTTGGACGTTCAGAGGC
>JAPQRQ010000007.1:29838640-29854936 GCA_037367365.1 Apogon talboti
CTGGAAGATTGTTTGTGGCAGCTTACTTCTAAAAAATCTGTGTAATTTGACATTAAAATGAGAAATTACTTGCACTTCACATGTATCCAAAGGAGTTTTTAAATCCACTGACGAACTATTATTTGAGAGTGTAAATCTTAGTTTTTCACCTTTTTTGACTCGCCAAAGAACACGTCTGCCATGCTGTTTTACATGCTGTGGTATTATTTCCTGGAGCATTTAAATTTACTTTACATCATTTACAACCCTTACATCCCAGATTTTGGTTATACGAAGTCTTACTGTCCTTACTAACTGTCCAGGTCCCTCACAAGAGATCCAATCCTAAGGGACTTCCTGGGAAAATAAAAGTTCAATAAATCAATTAAATAAATTGCTATAAAGGGGCAATAAAGCACAAAAATATCCTCCTGAGACCAAAGAAATGCATATTTTTGGATTTTTTTATATTAAATAATCGTCTCAATTTGAAACAGCCCAATGCAACAGTTTTTTTCAGGCTTTGTTATGGAATGCCCTTTGTAGTTTACAGGAGGTTTTTTCACAGTAAAGCTGTGAATCTCTTGTCCCCTACAGAGGACAAACATGCTGAGGAGGATATGATTTTTTTTAACGACATGTTTTCCTAAATACAGAAATGCCACAGCTGTATTGCTCAAAATTGTGAATGTAAAAGAGATGCACAAAATCCTTTTAAATTACAGGAAGTAACATGTAAAGTAGTAAAATGACATCACTTCCTGTTATGTGTAGCGACACTGGATAGTTCATGCTAATAATGTGATTATGTATGTTCTAACGTAGGAAGATCATATCTATAAACCACCTGCAGTCTGGATTATATGGTTTTCATTGTGTGCTGTTTTTGCTGAATATCTGCGAACCCATTAGTAGAAGGAAACGGTGCTGGGACATGTTGAATGTGTGATGTGTAAGTCCTCAGATTTTAGATGGAAAAGTGAGTTATTACTGCATCTTATTTGGTTGGAATTTTACCAGCGTCTAAATACAGATATGCACATGGATGCACAGATGCTTCGGCTGGTAAAAAAAGGTTAAGTTCCTCTTTGTTGCTCTCCATATGTTCTGTGGACTCCATCTTGACACTCTCTCTGTCGGTCCAATGGTCCGTCACTGAGAAATGTAGAAATGCCTGAACCAACAGGGATCAAAATGGAGTCGAGGCGATACCATCTTAATCATTAATGTGCTTGGCTCAACTGGCTAAAGCTAATAATTACATATGTGTACAGGCTTTCATAGCCAGACTTATCTCCACACTTCATTAGCGCTGTGCCACTCCAGGAGGAGACGTCCGGCACCCTTTACTTTCATTCTAGAACAAGGATAAAAGCTCTCTGGGGTGTTTGGCCTGACAGTATTTCTTTAACCCTCAAAGCCCTAAACAACACCCGGTGACCAAAAGCATCTACTGTTATATGTTTAATAACCTTTGACCCACTAATCCGATCAATACATGTGAATAAAATGCAGCTTTTCAGTGGCATTGGATGTGACCCATTTGGACGTTCAGAGCCGTTGTAGCAAACATGGAAACACCATTGTCTTCTAACATTGATTCGCCAAGAAAACCCATGTAATTATTAATAGATCTCACTTCAATATTCTCAGGTTTAATATAATCACTTATGAATTTACTGAACATGTACATGATCAGTAAATTAAATATAGGAAAATACCTGATTTTCACTCCAGAATGAAAAATGCAGAAGCCAATATGTTAATAAATGGTGGTATGTCATTTAGGGAAAGTTAAATGTAGACAAAACTTAGGTTAGAAGTTGCCACAAAAGTAGTTCTCAGTGTATGTGGGTTAAATGACCTGTGTGTAGGCTACAGCAACAGTAAATTTGCACCTGAGGAAGTGTGCTGGACTGTGAGAATGAGAAAATCTCTACAAGAAAATATCAAATAATGACACGTGTCTTGGTCAAAACTTGGCATTTTCTGCATGTAGATGTAGATCAGGGGTTGTTCTTTGTCATGGTTACATAGACACAAAAGCAGCAGAAGGGAGGAGAATGGGAAAATGTAATAGTCACCCTTATTCCAGCTGAGATCGTCCTCCAAGTCAGAAAAAGCAACATATTTGAGGAAACTGGGGAAAATGGCAATTATCGCATTATTAAAAATACTGTTAGTTTAGGAAACAAGTATTTAACTAGGTAAGGAAATTCAGGGAATATTCAAGTATAAGTTACTGTGACCGAAATAGTTACATTTGGCCAAAAAAAGAGCAAAACCTTTTGTTCTGAATAGACTCTATCAGCTACAACAACCAAACCACCCTGACATCATCTAAACAACCTGGACTTGGCATTCATGTCCGTATCCACCATTTCCATAGTAACAACTTTAGACACAGCATGTAACATGGATTTCACATCGATTTTACAAAAAGTAAGCTTTGTGCCTGCGAGGGTTATTAGAGACAGAACTATGAGGACATGATTGAGAACTGTTTGAAGAGATCTGATTGAAGAGCTGTCGCCATGTAACACCATGCATTTAGAATCACGTTTAATACATTGATGATGTGTGATTCGTGTAGGACAGAAATTCATAATAAAGATACCATCAAAGTCTGGAAGTGAAATATTGTAAAATACACTGTCACCCACTGGTCAGGAAAAGACAGTCTGCTGAAAGACAAACACCAGCAGCTCCATTTCATCTGTTTTCTCACTGTTTGTGATATTTTTATTCATGGGAATAATATTTCAGACCATAGACAAGTGAGGAAAAAATGAACCTCACAAAACCTTTGGAACACATGTAACTGATACAGAGCTGTTGCTGTCTGTGTTGTATTTATATCCTCCTCTGACAAAATTAAAACACAAATTAATAAATAAATAACACTTAGAAAATAAGAACCATTTTAGGAACCATTTTTGTCAGAAAAAAAGGCGTAAGCTGTGTTGGCTCAACCGATTCCAAGACACACACATTTTTTTTTTTTTTCTTTTGGCAAATGAATGCAATGATTTCTACTTTGTTTTCTGTGTTTTTCTTGAATGTTTTTGTCTATTTATGGTATACAGCACGGATCGCACAAGTTGAAAAAACAAAAAGAAAAACACATCATTGAGCCTACACATTTAAGAGGATCTGACTGAGGTACAAAAAAAAAATCAATTAAAGGTCCACTAAGGACACAGGGACATGTCTCTGCTGTCCATATGCAAGTCTGCGCCCTTATACTATCATTATTTAGGAAATATGTAACTTCTTACAAATAATGGAGTGAAATAATTTGCGTTCTCGTCTTTCAGATAGCAGAATGTGTATGTAGTTTGTCCATGTTCATACATCATGTACTTGTACAAAATCAGAGCATCAGCACCTTTTTGTAACCTCAAGCCATGTACTTTTAAAAAACTAGCTAGCTAATATCCTTTCCACTGTTAGCTGATGTTAATTAGCTAACTGTAGCCAACACACAGGCTGTTAACAGGAGTGAACATTTACTGCACCTTCAGGTCTTAAAATGATGCTGTAAATATACACTGAACATATAGGTCATATTTACCCACAGCTACCTACTGTTAAATGCTGTCAAAGATAATTCCAGGTTAAAAATGCGAACATTTATACCTACATCAGCCGCTGGGTACAATTTACCCCCATACAAATGCATTAATTTTTGCACCATTTATGCTCAAGCATGCTAGGTTTATCAGTAATGTCATTTGTTTGCGTATGATGTGAGTCAATTATGAGATGTACAAAATAAAGTTAAAGTATACAGATATTTTCCTCTACTAATTATTTTTATTTGTTCCTGAATTTTACTTAAAGTGAAAGTGATACAAATGGTGTTTGGGTACATTTGACCCTTTTGGCTTGTTTAAGTTCTAGTGTTAAGGGTCCATTGTAAATTGTGAGCATATGTAATTTAACTATAATACACTTATTTTTCATGTTAGAGGCAAATTATAACAGTAAAAGGCAATAATAATTTGCTAACACTAATATACATCCAAAGTGTCTCTGAATGTGGTTCAGTAGTGAATCATAGTACAATATACAAAAACAACAACACAGACATCGACCATTTCAGACATTGGATACAGTAGCCCATACTGTCAGTGTGAGCAGCTTAATGGGGTCCAAAAGGTTGATTTTGAACAATGTTTTCTTCTCTACATCAGTTTCCAATCTGTCGGCTTGGCCCTGACTCACCTGCATGTGTAAATGGCCTTTACAGACATTGATTCTTCCAAAGCAAACACAGGAAGCAAGATGGTGATCAATATTAGCAGCCAGATTCATTGCTGGTAATTAAAGTGACTTTTCATTCTTGGATTACATCAATGCATTAAGCAGTTGACATTACAATTTATTATGAGCACTGATTAAGGCCCATAATATACAATGCATGTGGAAGTCAGCAGACATGACATTAAACCTCAATCTGAATAAAGTAATAAAGAAGAAAATACATCAGTGAGGCAGCAGCTACAGCGCTGGCTCACCATGTGAATCTTTTCTGAAAGCCTCACAAATGGAGTGATTTTTTTTCTTTTTTTCTTTAACTGTTAATACTTGATTCAGAGCATGGACTGTATTAGCAGTGTGGCTTTTCAGCAGCTGATGGACGTGCAGTAAAAGATTAGACATCCGTTTCTGGGGCAACACGTATAATACTGTGCTTAGAGTCTATCTAAAGTCTGTAATTTACATATGTTTTTACACTGAGATTGATGCATACGGTAAATATCTACAATTTAAAACTAACATATTTAGTCACTACTACGTTGATTTTTATAGTGGATTTGACTGTTATGCTACATTTTATTTAATATTGCTGATTTTTCTTTCAAATCCAAGTATCCATGTATGACCGAGTACCAGCAATACCATGTTATACTTAGTGAAATAAGAAAATGTCACCGCAGTACATACACATACGCATAAATGAGTCATTATCTACATTTTGATAATTGGTCACCTGTCAGAATAGCTACTGATCCCACTTTATAAGGGACGACATAATATGTTTACACAACGTCCCACATTTTGATTTTAAGGGGAACACAGGTCAGTTTTTGTTTAAACACATCAAACATTTTAACTGAAATTTAGGCAAAAGACAATGTGAGAGTCTGTTTTGAGATGTAATAGGTTGTAGATTTATAGTTACGCTACTAAAGGCAGCACACTTAAAATAACAGGGAGAAGAAAAACTAAATAAACAATTTCAGCAAAAATGTCTGTGAAATTAAATGTGTTTAAGCTCCTGAGACCCAGGACAGTAGACGTTTACAAGCTTTTTTTGCATATTAACATCGTTGCGAGTGAAAACAGTATAATGCAACATTTTTTTTTTAATGAATGTCCTTTGCATTTATGTAGTTATTTATTTATTTAAATAAAGCTGTCAAACTCAAACTAACATGGACAAAACACCCACAGCTGGGTTAAACATTTGTCCTGTACATTTTTCTTCTATATTTATTTAATTTCTGTGTGAATATGTTCACTTCCTGGTCTTAGGGCACTGGATAAATGCTCTTATGACCTTTGCTGAGGTGATGTCCCACTGTTCAGTCATTGGAGGCTTAAAGATTTAACTCCAGCTGCAATTTTCTGCTCCTTGTAACTGATCAGGATAGTTTTTTGCTTTCTTTTGTTATATGATTGCTAAGTGGCCTTGTGTCAGCCTCCCCGCGGCCTTGTACCAGCTCCATAACCAGCCCCTCGACGCAAATTTTTGAGTTTGTTTCCTTGTCGTTGTCTTGAGTTGGTAAAGATTATTCCAGAACAGAACTGAGCACACACCATCACATTCAGTCTGAGTTCTTATTCTTTTTCTGATCAACGTCGGAGAAAATGCCAAGTAGTGTGAAGTAGAGCTGAGGAGCAGAATGCAATATTTTTTTGGTTTGTTGGTTTTTCATCAGTAAAATATCATTGATGTCATTTTCACGGCTTTTGTATTGTCATTTTAAATACCAACAAAAATAGGGCCTTGGATCAGGTACCTGCCAACAACAGTGCTAAAATGTGTACAAGATGCCGCTAGCTCTGGTTTCTCACAATAAATTGACTTAGTAATTATGAATTTAACAAACAAATCTAAGATGCTTGTTTTCTTTTGGGCAGAATGACATAGTGTTGACTGCAAAATGAGGTTGAAAAATGAAAATTCATTCAGTCTTTTTTTTTTTGCACTCTGCACATAAATTTTTCCTGACCTTTGAGTGAGTGTGGTATGGTCAAGCTTCAGTGACGATGGCAAGTCAATTGCAAATGTCAGCATCTTTAATAAAGTTAGTTGATGAATCATTTTATTGCATGAATAATGCATCCATAGAGAGTCAACTGGTAGCCACGCCCCCTCCAGTTGTACCCTATGGTATTAGATTTCAGTAAAAAATGAACTGCAGGCAGTGGTGCAGTCAGGTTAATTATGATCCATCATGTACAGTATATGATATAGTCAGTTTAAGAGATAATTTCACAACTTGCTGTTTTGTTGTGAAACTGAAGTATAATGCTGAAAATGTATAAATAGAAAAACTACACACCTGAAATTCACAGGAGTGATGACATTGTAGCAGTATCTGCAGCTTCATCTTGACCTGACTTATGTGGAAAAGGTTTTCAAACAGGTGGAAATCACTATCTCTGCTGAAGAATGAAGCAAAATGTGTTGAGGCGACGTGTTTATGTGCAATGAAAGATGCAGTCCACTGAGTCATTTCCACACCAAATATATATATAATTTTATGTATTAAATACATAGCACACTGAATAATTTTTATATCTTTCATATGTTAAGTATACATAGCATATGAGTAATTGAATACAATTAATAGACCAACTTTCATTAAGAGAATATAAACCTTCCATTGACATCATGTCTACATTGGCCTGGTTAGCAGTATAATTAAAATATCCACTGTTGTGAGTTTGGACATTGACAACTTTCATGAACCTGAACGAACTACTCACAGCTCTTGCTCTTATAAAAACACACAGCCATCACCAACATTTTTTCTTGCAGTTTACCGTCACCGTTATGCAGCTCTCTGTCATTTAACAGCAGACTATAATGGCTGCATCCTCCTTCACTGTGGCGCTTTAGTGGTTCAGACACAGGAGGAAGCTAGAATTGCTTTGACGCATCCTTTTTAATGCTGTTTTATGAGGGAGCAGGGTTAGGTGAACATCTATAGATGAAGATATGGAGGCTGTGGCTTGTTAAATTGCATCAAACACACACTAAAGTGACTACTGAGTACACACTAAATGCAGAAGTACAATAACAACAAGCATCTGACAAAGCACATAACCATACAGATGATAATAGCGGTAGAGCAGCGCCGTGAACTGTTATTACGGTGAACATTTACGTCTGGGAAGTGGATGAACCTCCAAGTCTGCAAGGACGGGCTGTGTTTACACAATTTGCTTACGCGTAGCTAATGCAATAACTTTGAAAATTTGCAGCCAACACCATAATTTCTCACATGTGGGAATTTGCTGAGATTAAAGCTCTTTGTGAAGACAAACGGGTCCTGTTTTATATTTTTGACAATCAACAACTTGTAAGGCGGAAGCTAATTTTGGTAGCTTTTCATCTAAATGATCTGCCATCTGTGCTTTATTAGAATCTATGAAAGCATTCTATCTTCCCGAATGCAATTTGCAAAGAATGAAAGAAAGTTTAAATCAACATGTGGTCGCATGTAATGCTAGGGAATAGAAAGCGTCTGCTCACAGAAGCGCGGAAATTGATTGGATTTGCGTTGCGGCGTGTTGCCGAAACAAAACAGCAAATAGCCAGGGGACACACTGTGCTCTGTAAAATCAATCGATGATAAACATGCAGATATACTTTAATCTGATGAAACCAAGCAACCCAAAGTGGGCTGGCATCCAACTACTTACAGAGGCTGTGAAAGAGTGGATGTGGGTTTTAAAGGGATGGAAAGCTGTTTGGATAGAAATGAAGGTGAAATTACAGAAGAAACAAGAACAACAGTAGCAGTATATGATGCAGTATTCTAAATAATCCTGGATTTTAAAGGCTTTTACACATGGGACTTTAAAAGCACTGTTTTCAGAGGAGCATTTTCACATAGATTACAAATATTTTATAGTAAAACTACAAACAATAAGGCTGATAAGACACCTGATCAGACACCTGCGTGGGCAGCACTTGAAGTTCAGTAAATGTTAAAAGAGTACTATGTGTATGGGTATTAATTTCATTTATATTGCTGCATAAAAATCTTAATTATCTGAATGTTTCAATTGTATTTTACGGTCAATGTGCTTTCAAAAAAAAAAAATCAGCCTTAAATACCGGCCTTAAAAATTGGCTGTAGACATCGCCCATCAGCTGACCAATGTAGTTATTTATTTATATTTTTTAAACCGGCATTGGCCTTAGAAAAACCCATATCGGTCGACCTCTATTTGAAATCATAGTCATGGATAAATAAAACTAAAACAAAATTAATTTTGAAAGAAATGTAGTAAAAACCATCTCTGAGGCATTTTGGGAGCAAAGATAACAATTTAAACCAAACTAACCAATGCAATGATATTTATCCTAATATAAAACTATATTATGACATTTGTCATTATTGTTTTGTAGCCCAGACCCCTGTTAGAAAAGAAACACCTGAATTCAACGTGTCCACATACTTTTGGCCATATAATGTATCTTGTAATTGAAAAATAGTTAATCTTCTAGAGGCTGGTTAATATTTAAAAATGAAATTGAGGTGGAAGAAATACAACACTTTTGTGCAAAATCTCTGCGAATACAGGAGGAGTATTCGACATTAATGCTATCTGACAGATTAAAGAGTCTCTCAGAGGCAGCATTGATTCAACTTGTAAAATGTCTCTGCTGCTTTAGAGAGATCACTACAAAAACCACACAGGAAGTGCCATTTTTAGCATTTCCACTCATGAAGTCAGAGCCACTCTCCGCTGCAATCACGTCTCACATCTCTCCCAATTTCCACTTCCACTCTTTTTGCTTTCCTTCCACATGTTCTGTCTGTTAGCGGCATCACCACGACCATATACTCTGAACCCACTGGGGCTACCTTCCCACTCACACTAACAGAGAGAGAGAGAGAGATCAGGAGTCAGAGGGGGACCAATTAGCATCGCAGAGTCACATTTTAACCCCACAGAGGCTCGGGGCATCATTATGCACAACATCGTCTTCTTTTCATGGAGTTTTCTCACTCAAAACTTTGCTGAAACTGAAAAAAAACCCAAAAACCTACAAAACCTGTTATTTCATATCATAAAAACTTCACCTGTCACTCACTGCTGCCTGCATTTACTAGACAATCCTGACTCGCTAACCCTTGCTAAATATTTTAATTATGGTTTTGTTTCCTTCTGTCTTAACCCTTTAAGCGCCAAACTTGCAATACTGCGAGAAGCAGCATAACTGAATGAAACAGACCATAACTCCAGAGAGAGTTGTCAAATCTTGTTCCCACCTCCCACCAATAGATGGTGGACATGTGCCCCTTCAATCTTAACAGCATTTCAGGGCATGTTTCTATTCAAAGTGAGAAGAAAATCCAGTTTGAAAGGTGTGGCCCCGAGCTGCTTTAGTACGTAAGTAAATGAAGTTTATTTAGTTTTAGTTTGGATAGATAAGGACAGATTAGGCTACTCTACTGCTTGGATTAAAAAAAAAAACAAAAAAAAAACTAAAACTGCATTTTACTTTCTACTAATGTTTAAGTTTATTTCTTTTTAGGATAAGATGACAAAAAAAAAAAAAACACAAGGAAAACTTCCATGGAAATATGTCCAAAGTTCAATTTTACTGAAAGTACAGTATCATTCATGTACTCTGAAACAGCACTACACACATGAAGCACTCTTACTGTCTCTTCTCAGATGACCTGTATGCATCTTCAGTTGCACCTGAGCGCTTCATACCTGGCATTAGAGCTGTCCTCTTGTGTTCAGAACAGTTTGGGTTATGATGAATGAAAAATACACTGGGCAAAAACAGTGAGCAGAAAATGAAGAGTTAACAAAACCATCCTCTGCTACTCATTACAGACAGAATTAGCTCTGCCGACAGAAAAATAATAGCTGTACCTAAAACTGGGATCAGACCTGTTGAACCCAGTTGCTTAGCTGCACACAGATAATTGACAGATTGCATCTGTAATAAGATCTGTCAGCCATCAGAAAAATAACACCCACCGCCTGCAAACACGGAGCTGAAAGCGTGTCATTATCCTCTGAATTACTTTGTAGTGGAGAAAACATGAGAGTCGACTTCATCAAAAACAATATCACAGCTAAAAATGGCACATCTGCATATAGTAAGACAAGATGTAACCTTCACATGGGATGTAAACAGGAATCTGAGTGATCAAAATGAAACGTTGTCGGCTGCAGATGAGCACATGTTTCTCTCAGGCTCCATTCCATACTCTTTTGGAAATTTTCCCTTCCTCAAAGATTATTTCTCACCGTACTCTCTAGATTTATTTATTTATTTATTTAATCGTCTTCATCAGTTTTTCCTCTCTCAACCCAAATGAATTCTGACTTTTAATTTACTGCTGTTTCCATGCTGTTAAAAGCAAGTTATTAATCTCTTTATTTACAAAAGTTGAAAAATATATATTTTTCTATTATTTTGTTTTTTGTAACATTTAGCATTTTTTACACTATCTTTTCCTAACCAACTTGTTTTTGTGTCTAAACCTGTCATCAAGCTTTAGCCGTGACATTGCAGTCTAAAAAATACAATTTAACTGTTGCTTACACAGTTATAGTTCATGAATCTCTATTGTACATTTAGATGTGTCCACTCTGACCACCTGATAAAAAGGCAAAGTTCATTGGGTTTAAAATGTGGTATCTGAGTCTTAACAAAATATAGGCCTAAACATTCACTTCAACTCTGATTAGACTTGGGTGGCCTAAAGTCAAAGGTCAAGACTTCTAATTAAATAAACTGGAGGCAACTCAATTAAAAGGTCTCTAATTATAGGTTAGTCATAACTGAGAAACCGCACAGACAGGTTTATGATGGAAGGATAGTGGATGCATAATTTGTTAGAGAAATTCATGCTGTGTAGCTGTTTGTGGACATACTGGGCCCAAACTATTGGCTTCTGTGTCCTTTCACAAATTGATCATTTGTTCACTTTCTTTGACGTTAAGTTGTTTCTTCGCAGTTCTCATCCCTTTCTGACACTTTAGTTAACGGCCGGTGTCGTCAGTGTTCCTCAACATGGACAAAGTAACTCACTGCTCCCTCTAGTGGCCACGTAAAGCCAACAGCTCATCAGTATGAATATATTCAGTTCATACTGTATGTCTACAGTCCAATACATGGTCATCTTTGAGAGAACTTCACAGCTCTTTACTCTAAACACTAGTGATAAGTTTAGAAATGTGTAATATTGGAGAGTATAAATATTAGATGGAACCCCTTTAAACTCAAGTTCTGATCCGTTAAATTAGTTTAGTTTTCTTCTTTTGTCCTTTTCAGTAACAGAATGTAAGCTAATTTTACTAAACTTGATGATGGAATAAACTGAAATGTGTCTGTAATTTGCATTTTGTCTTTTAATCTACCCTGAGAGGTGCTGTATAAATAAACTCTCCATACTTTGAATTTCAGGTGGTTTAAGTAATAACTCATCTCATTCGCCCATTGATCCACGCTGGACGGACTCCAGTGTCCTCCATTTCCCTCTCCCTCTCTCTGCCCCACTCGTCCCCCTCTCCATCTGTTAGTCAGATGAAAAATTGGAGAAACATTGTTCTCCCATAACCCAAAATAGACCTGGCCTACTAAAACGGCCCCGTCTTCACCTTCCCCTTGGAATCGAGCCAAGAATATCTCCTCGGAAAAAAAGAAAAACGACTTTTCTTTCATCTTATAATTAAAAAGTTCCCTTCTTCTCCTTGAGATTTGGTGCTTTTTTTATGGCGTCTTTCAGCACTGTGGACCTAAAACACCATCATATATTTGTTATACCATGTAATTCTTGTGTCCTATCAAAACGGCACTGTCATTAATATTTGAAAAGATGATAATAATATCAGTAATATCTTCAGAATCTGGCTCAAATGAATAAAGATATGGGTCAAAATATGTCTAATATGTCTTTATTAGATGAGAAAATCAACACCTCTCATGTGTAAAAAATAAAATAAAATAAGGGATCCACCAAATATATTGTTATTATAATGGGTTATTATCATTATACTCAAAGGGTTTAATACTGTATAACACATCTACCCCCATGTTCATCTCTGTACAGTCAGGTCCATCTATAGTTAGACAGTGACACAAATTTTGCCATCTCTGATAGATTTTAGTTTTTCAGACAATTGACAAATTCCTCCACATGCATCGATTTGGATCTCAAATGCAAATTCAACATATGGAATCAACCAGACCTTCTGTGTCATTTATTATAGAATAAGCACATGAAGCTGCTTGTTCAGTTTGTACAAATAAAAGGCTTGTGGTTCCTAAATGGTTAAGACAATATTGTAATTAAACCCCTTTAAACTGAAAGTTGAGAAAAGTACAAAACCAGGACCAAAAGTACATGACTCAGCGTAGTGTCCAAAAAAACAATTTAGTAACAAAGAACCATGTGGAGGTGTAGAGGCGTAGATATGGTCAGAAATACAGTCGTGGTCAGCAGACACTAAGAATCAAACTGGCAGCGGTACAAAGACCAAAAAGAAAAAAAAAAAAAACACTAGGACTTACACACAGTGGCAGAGAACATGAGAGACCAGGACAAAAATGTTAACCAAATAAAAAAAGGAACAGGAAATGACCTCGGATCAGGGAGTCGACGTGTCAACAGTCAACACTCGAATCACATCTTAATTACTGCATTTTTAATCCACTGTGGTGTTGTACAGAGACGATGTTACAAAATGTGTGTCAGTGTCCAAATATTCATGGACCTGATTGTGTGTCAGTCTTATGATGAACTAGTGACGTGTCCATGGTGTACCCCATCTTCACCTGATGGACCCTCATGGTGCGTTCATGTTCAGGTGAAATCAGGTGTAAAACAAACAAAAAAAACTACAGACTTTTAGACAAACCGTCCCTCTGCAGCTCTCTCCTCTTTGTCCAAATCAAGACTTATCATAAAGAACGATGACCCTCTCTGATCAGTGGTCAGTTATTACAGCTGTCAGTCACACATTTAACTCCTACCTGTCTGCAAACACCTGTGATTAAACAGAATCTGCAGAGTGATGCTGAAAAACCCAATGTACATGACAGCTTTTGTGTTGTAGTGTACTTTTTAACATTGTTGTGTATCTACACACAACAAACTACATGCACTTCAAAAATAAAGAAGTCTAGTTTTGTTTTTTGGTACAGTCAAAAACACATTATTGTCTGAGGTGCTCCACTAACATCATGTAAAAAGAAAAAAAAAGAAAAAAAAAAACATTGCAATCCAATCAAATATACTTTATTGTCCTCAAGGGAAAATTTGTCTCAGGGAAAGTGCTGAACCACTGCAGAACAATATGTATAAACAAACAATACAATTACATGCACTCAGACCGTGGACAAGTCTGAGAGCACGCTCAACATATTGCACCTGTCCTGACAATATATATGAAATAAATGATATTTAGACTAGAAACAACTGAGCTAAATCATAAACAATGAATGCATTAAGATTAAAATGAAACTAATCCAAATCTGTTCAAAATTCAGATGCTAGATACAAGTTTACTAAAACTAGTCACATGACATTTATATACCACATATTTATTCAGTCTTTCATAAGTTACATGTCTATCTGAATACTGTATTTTGCACATTTCAACTAAATATCTAATAATCTGCCTCAAACCAACCCACTTTTTTCATATAACTGTTTCAGACACTTTCCTTTGCAGTAAAACACCATTATATATGAAGATTTCATAGAAAGTTTCATCACACACGAGTTTGTAGTTGAACTTATTAATGTAGTGAACATTAACATGTCCTTGGTTCACCCAAACACCCACACAAACATAATAATTTGCTTAATGCTGTTCCATTTTACTCATTTGCATGTACCTTCATCAACATAACAAATGTTCCTCCTTTCGCTGGTGATGAAATATGTTTGTTCTGAGTTTTAACTCAGGTTTGTTTTTTTTTTGTTTTTTTTTTTCCCCTCATGTGCAGGTAAAATGCAGAGACCAAATTTCCTTAGAGATAAAACGTGAGTAAAACCAAACCTCCAAATCCACCCGTTGTATGAATATGAAAACAGTTACAGTCAGAACGTTTCCTTAAACATATTTAATGCATATTTCCATATTTTTCATTGGAAAATGTTTATGAAAATGCAAAGATTTGACAAAAGTATCAGAATTTTTCCTTGATGGGTTTTGTTTTTGTTTTTTTTCCCCCAAAATGTTACTTTTCCCCAAAATCAAAATCCAACGAAACATGGACTGAGGTCCAAAGTCAGGAAACTAAAACAAACTGCACACCAACCAAGAAAAAAGAGGTAAAACAGAAGTAGGACCCTCTTAAAGGGGTTTTAAAATGAGACTGAGAATGAAACGCTCATTCACCCATTAAGTCTATAGACCGAATGACAAGGTGGGCCTCCACCAGTGGTGTGGAAGTGGGAGGAGTCACAGGCCAGGATGTGGGCAGAACAAAAGGGATGGAAAATGGCCAACCAGAAACACAACAGGGATGTTGAGCTGCAGCTCACAGCCGTCAGAACTGGAAGCTCCAGCTCCTTTGAAAGCCTACCTGACCAATCACAGCCAGCGGAGGGAACCACGACAGTGAACCTGATCATCCCAAACGACCTGTGGCCCAGATTGGAACCCAGAGGGGAAAACGAATGTGAGGTCATCTGTGCCGGTAAAATTCTGTTCTGTTTAGCAGCAAAAACAATTAGTGCAAAAAGGACTGTATCAACAAAACATCACACAAAATACGGGAAAATGTGAGCATTGTATATAAGTTACAAGATGAAATATTAAATATACTACTAAAGTACTACAAAAAACTGCTGAAATAGACAAAAAGCTAAATACAGCAGATAGGAAATATGTACAACAAATAGGATATATGCAGGCATAAACATATTTAATGCATATTTTGATATTGTCCTTTGGAAATGTATTTATGACAAATGCCAAAAATTGACAAATTACCACAATTTTCCCCTAAAAAAGTTTTTTTTTTGACTTGTGGTTTTTTTCTTCATTTTTCTCCAAAGAGTAAATACACATGGAAAAATGGATACACTTTTAAATTATTATTTTTTATTTTAATCTACCTATTTACAACAATTATCTAGATATACTTTATGTACATATCTATCCAGTGGTGAAGTGTCCATTATGCTCCTGTACAGACATAAGTGCAGTCGCTCAGCGTGGTGCTGTCATACATATTCAACAGACCCAACCACTGCCACATACCGTCAAGTGTAACATGCCATGAAAGATGCATACATGACATTTTCAGGAGAGGTTAGATCCCACAGGGGAATGACTTTCTCTTTGTTTTGTTCTGACAGGTATGTTTTAGTTTAGTTTTTTTTTTTTTTTTTAATGAAACTGCTATTGTGTGTGTGTGTGCAGGGCAGTAAAGTTTGGATACGCAGTGAAGGTTGTCCTTACTGAGACTCGTGCTGTTTTAAAAGCGTCCATTCACAGCAGCTCACTACTGTATGCTGAAGGTTATTTTGCGGTTTCTAAATGGGTTTGCTGAGTAATGAAGGTCATTTTGTATCTTCTCTGTAAAAACGCGCAGAGTTTTATCTCTGAATTGCAAATGGGAGCGACGGTAGAATTAAGGTCACCCTGCGGCTCCACAATAATGTGCTGCAACAGGAAAATTAATTCAGTACTTTTACCAAGGACCTGAATCTGTTTGGCAGTTAAATTTAACATTTTGTTGACGACATTAAAATGTTTAGTGCGTTCAGAAACATCACAGTCCGAATAAACTCCTAAAAACTCACCTCTATTTATCTCTCCTGACAGCAAGCTCTGACCCTGATGTGTTTAAAAAAAAAAAAAAGGTGTAAATATAACGTGTCGGAATCCTATTTTTCTTGTGAGAAATGTTTTTAACCATCAGCCATTTTCAGACATGGATGGATTTCACCTGTATCTAAAGGCTTATTTTTCTTAAGCTACTTAAGCTACTACTACTACTACTACTACCACTAATAATAATAATAATAATAATAATAATAATAATAACAATAATAATAATAATAATAATAATAATAATAATAATAA
>JAPQRQ010000007.1:29902187-29912560 GCA_037367365.1 Apogon talboti
ATCTTTAGGAAGTCACCAGTTAGGGTTCACTATAGGTTAAGTTAATTTGTTTAAATCCAATGCAATTACTAATGTAATTTTTCATTATTCATTTACTTTTTTTAGCTACAGTGGATGGCAGTTTTAAGTGTCTCCAATAGTGTTTAAACCTCAAAGACCTAAACAACCGCTGGTAGTATCTCATGATTTAGAATGCAGTTCCTTTGCTGTACATGGGCATCCGATTGACCCATTTGGGCGTTCAGAGGCTCCGTAGTGAACGAGGAAACACCGTCATCTTCCACAATGTGATTCACCAGTAAAACCCATGTAGTTTGATAAATGACAGTGGATGAAGATGGTTGTTTTATGTTCAGTTTATGATATACGGATATTTTATTGGAAAAGTCCCTGTTTGCAATTTTCTCTGGTTTGATATAATAACCTGTGAATTCACTCTGAGCTTTTATGAACATCTACATGATCAGTAAATGAAATATACGTGACTTTCACTGTAAAATGCAAAATGCAAAGGATAATATAGTAACAAACTGGGATAAATCCGTTGGAAAAGGTTAAATGTAGATAACAATGCATTTGGAAGCCGCCATACAAACTCTTCTAGATCTCCAAGGGTTAAGCCGTTCATCTGTTTTCAGCCGTGCATCGCTTTAATTCGTGTTCAGATGTGTGCTCTGACATAAATCCTTACTACCGGTATATTTACCCGCCACTGAAATGAACAGCACAGATAAAGGGGTGGCATACGAAACACAACATGTGAATATCGGAAACACCTTAGAGAAGCCTTAAAAACCATTCTCTATTGCTAACATTAGCCAACGTGCTCTTGCAACATCAAATTTTTCCTCCTTTGTTTAAGACTAGTAACTTTACATATCAGCTTCATCCATTTCCTCTGCTCTTTATCACATGGAAAGTGACAAAATGACAACTGATGTGTTTTATGGACTTGGTGACACGGTACTGCAGCAGACTGAATACAGAGGAATGAACAAAATGGAATGTGAAAATAAGAAATGATATCACTAATTAATCAGTTAATGCTGTGTCATGTCCAGGGGGCAATCCGGAGTTTTGTTTTGCAGCATGGCTAAACAGCAGGAGACAATTAGCCACATTTTTTGAAAATTAATTAATTAATTTATTTATTTTTAATTAATGCAACCAGAGAAGGCTCCATTTGGATGGATTCATTTAGTGTCAGGATTTAAGATGAAGGGAGGACCTAGATGTAGATACCGGTGCAAAAGTAGTTCATTAAAATCAAAACTAAACCTCATAAACAGAGGAAATCCAACAGTAAATGTCCAAAAATAGAAAGAACACACACACACACACACACACACACACACACACACACACACACACACACACACACAATGACAATGTAAGAAATCATGAGAGCCACATTAGGAACAAGATGTCAGGTGTGATATTAGCAACTGACAGAGAAGAAAAGTGGTGTTCACAGACTGTGTGATTAGGTTAGACAGAATGGAGAACAGGTGAGTGTGGGTGGAGACGGAGCAGAACAGTGGAGAGGGGACACAGGTGAAACCAATGAGAGCAGGACGGGAGGACGAGACAGGAAGTAAAGTAAGAAGGACACATGAGGAGGCAACTTACAAAATAAAACAAGACATAAACCACCAGACTTGACAGTTGTTTTCTATTGAGTGCAGTTTGTGTCAGATAAAAAATACCAAAAAGAGTCATTTCTAGTGAATAAGTTTTCTGGATTAGCATAAAAATCAGACAAAATGACATTACTGCAGAAGCTTCTGAAAGCTGATGGATGCTGTTGGCTCCAAAAAGCCTCCCATAGACTTACAATGGACTAAAAATAACATCAATAATTGTTTTTCCACAACTCATTCTCGTCTCATTTGTTTTATTTGGAACCTCTAATACGTGGTCTTTCTTTAAACCACTCCATAAATAAGATAATAGGTGAAACAGAAGCTAAATGACAGGTATGAATGACAGCTCACTTTATTTTTAGCCAATAAAAAATGTTTCTCCTGACGTACAGCTTGACTGTTTTAAACGACTTGACTGATGAGACTTTAAAATGACTTTGTTACATAATGTTTGATGAAGTTTACCATTTTACTATTTCAGTAAGTTAGCATTTAGCATTAGCTCATCTCTGACCCCTCCGGCTCCTGTACGTCCGCCCCTTTTACCCAAATATGGTCACTTTCAGCTTCATCAAGGTGACAGCTAAAGTACAAGCTAGTAGCTTCAAAATGGCAATTCAGAAACCGATCCCTGATTATATAAACTTAATGAAGCACACATATACAGGCCTGATTTATTCCACATTCAAAATGTATGTCATTTAGCTGTAAATTAAAGTTGACCGAAAACCTATTACACATTTGGCCTTAACATAAATTATTTATCATATCTATTAACATAGGAAAAGTGATCTTATGAAAAAGTAAATTCCAACTGCTTCCTTCATATTTTATTGGGGTCAAAGTGGAACTGTGGCTATTTATTTAGTAAGTAATTAATTCTATGAGTTGGAATATTCAACAGGCACATCTGGGAGCTTTTTCAACTGTCCTTCATTCCTCAGATATTGCAAGTGATGATTTGGAATCTGAAATGGCACTAAAGTTTGCCTTTGGATCTACTTTCATCTAAAATGTATAAATTATTCAATTAAAAATCAGCTCTGTACGTAAATGTTAACAGGACCCGATTAAGAATTAGAGCCATTTCTATACCAGCCTCTACATTCATGGCGCCTCCTGACTGGAGGAGTTCATAATTACAGCAAAGAACCTATAATTTACCTCTAAACCAATCTGATTAGAAATTAAGTTTCTTGCTCAAGGGCACTGCAGCATGGCATACACTTATCCTCTTTTTTTTGGTGGGAAAATGGTGAATAAAAAAGCTCTCATCTGGATTCTGAAAGGGAGCTTCATCAGTGTTAATTAAGTAAGAAATGAGAAGCACAGTAACAATGGATTTTATAATGCAGTAATTATATTCTGGCACTCTGTCTGGCCCTTAGAGATATTGCATAAGAGGATGGAGGAGGAAGGAATATTTGAGAGACAAAACTGAAAAAGAAGTTGACTGAGAACATGTTCATTTTGGCTGAAAGGATCCCATTGCATCAGCAATAAACTATATTCGTCAATACCGTTCACTTTAGGTTTATTTTGCGTAACAGTATCAATCAATCAGTCAGTCTTTATTTATATAGCACCAGTCATGCATCAATTGTTTCTGCAACTGTGGAATATAAAGAGTAGGAAATGGATATTTCAGTGAATAAAGTATGAAATAATAAAAACTGCAACACAACAATGTATAAATGGAAATTCTGCTGCTGTCATTCTTTATAACCAGAGCTGCATTCAGTGAACCTCATACATCAACACCAATACATAACAAGACATATTTCTTTGACTATTATAACTTTTCTTGCAATACACAATAATTCTAGAACATATAGACGTCAGCAAGGTGCAAGATTTGTTATAACACTTCATACTTTGCTCTTTTATATGTATTTTTATGTATTTACTTATTACTACTGTATCTAGTCAGTGCTACTGTATATTTTTTAATTCTTTAAAAAAGATATGTCTTACTTTAATCCATACTTTTAATATTAGTATGTCTATTCTGCTATAGCACAGCAGATTTGTGTGACTAATAAAAGATTATCTTTTCTTATCTTAGCTTTTTTTTTTAACTTTATCTTATCTTATCTTAGCTTTCCTCAAAATATCAAACAAAAAACAAGATAAATAAATAAAAACTATCTACTCTGTATTTTACATGGTAAAAATCACAGGACAGGTATCAGATATAATTTTACAGAATTATGATTCATTGCTGTAGCTGTAGCTGTAGCTCAAATGACCTCAACCTTATCCATACACAGAAAGTAAAATACAACATTGACATGAATACACATGGTTTTGAATGCAGGCACTTGAAGTGGACTGCTTTTTCTGTGTGCTGTAAATAACAGACTTCTTTCTACTGGAGACCCTGAGAGCTTCAGTGAGTGCATATATCGTAAAATGGTGTCAGGCATGTAGGTCCACTGTTCGGTGATTTGTGGACCAATAAAACAATATTTAAATGGATCCTATCTGAGAGTCAGTGTGGAGGAGTTCTACAGCATGTTAAATGTGTTTTCCATCTAGACACAGTCAGAGCACAAAGAGCTGAATCTGTGGTTTTCTTTTTTAAACAACCACGCAATTCTATAACACGTCTCTGAGTTGTTTGGTCTATCTGTCTCTCAATTACAATCAAAATCAATTTCCTCGGCTATTTCAAGTCAGACTGATGTGAATGTTGGCAAGTAGTTTAAGTGATAATGCAGCCCACCTTAGAATTCTGTGCTTATACAGAGAAATAGTAATCTAATATATAATTCAAGGAGAAATTTTAGTGCAAGAAGGTCATTATTGACATTTTAATGCAGGTAATGTCATTTTATAGTCATACTATATTTATGTTTCTAATCTTTCTCACAAGGATATAATTAAAAATACAAGATAGACTTGGGAATTCGAAATTACAAGAACGTTGTGTTAAAGCACTTTTGTTGTCATAGCAAAGTGAAATATGGCTGACACTATTTATCATGACCTGCTACTTTGGAAAAATAGTTTTGGACTTGTTAATTAATTTGCTTTAGCATTTTTTTTTTAATTTTTTTTTTTGCAAATTATATATACTGTAAATGTGCAAAATCATCAGCTAACGGCAGCAGAACGTTAATAAAAGCATTGTTTATCATCCGCATGTTGAAAAGTTCAGAAGTTATTTTCATCTCAGCAGCTCGTTGATCAAAATTTGTGTCAAAATTGCATCAGAATTTTTCTCCCAGTTCTCCAGTGGAAAAGACAACATGAGGGGGTGTTCATGTACAATTTTTGAGTTCATAACTAGTATTTACTATAATTCCCATAGCACGTGAAGGCAGCATTGTTTACTTGCCTATTCTGCTCATCATATCCAATAGAATACATGAATTGTTGTCTGTGCTATGCAAAATATCACTGTATAAAGATGAATAAGTTGCTTTACTGATAAATCTCTTTACTTGATGAAAGTCTTTTAAGTCAAACACAACACAACACAGTGGGAGTATTTGAAAGTAGTGATAAGAACAAGTGTTGAACAGGATGGAATGAAACCCCACCACAGTCAGACCTGGACAGGTTCCTGTAGACACAGAACGCTGCTGAACCAGGACTAACAGAGTACGGATCTGTCCACACTGTCATGTAGATGTTGTGTCGGGGTCTGTGTGAATTCTCTCTGCTTAATTACGCTGGACATGTTCGCACTGTATAATTAGGTGGGTTGTTTTGACAGCTCTCATTTTACACTATGGGCTTAAACAGGCCTTTTGGGGGCAGCAGACCTCCTCCTAAGACTCCAGCTGCATGTTGGAGAATCTGAGCAAGTCCCTATATGTGAGACACAGCAGGAATGATTTGTACTCCATGGTCAACACTCAGGGGGAAACTGACAAACTTAACCCATAAAGACCCAAACATCCACTGGAGACTAAACAAATCTACTGATCTAAACAGTTTAATACCTGTTGAGCCACTAATCCTATCAATGTGTGTAAATAATTGGTGTAAAATAAAGTTTTTCATCTTTTCATGGTCATCAGATATGACCCATTTGGACATTCAGAGGCTCTGTAGTTACCATGAAAACATGTCATCTTCTACAACATTGATTCACCAGTAAAACCATGGAGTTGGATCAACCACAAATGATGGAGATGGTTGTTTTATGTTCAGTTATTGATATATTTGCTGAAAAAGTCACTTTTTCTTCAGTTTTCTCTCTTTTGATGTAACAACCTTTGAATTTACTGTGAGTTTTCACAAACATCTAAATTAAATATAGGAAATTAAAAACAGGAAAATACATTTTTTAAAGTGAAAAATGCAAAATACAGAGGATAATATTATAATAACTGGTGATAAATCACTTAAGAAAGGTACATAGAGAGAAAAATTAGTTTGGGAACTGCCAGAAAAGTAACACTGGGTCTTTATGGGTTAATATAATTGGTATTTATCAGCTAATCATGAATTTAACAAGAATCTGATAGTTCTAATAAATCCATGAGAAACCAGATGTATATCATCAATGGTTACATTTGAAAAGACGCAAAGCAGTACTTTAAAACACATTTCCTGCATTTTTACACCCTATGACCTCCTGAGTTATATTAAGAAAAACACCTGAACTAGTCTACATTAGGTGCTTTGAGTCAATATTGCTTCAAGAGTGGAATATAAATGGGTGCATCAGTACAGGAAATAAGTATGGAGTCATAGTGGTACTGAACTAAAATTTTCTTGTAAATCTCCATCTTTTTTTTTTCTTTTTTTTTCAAGAAACACCTCAAATATTTAGAAACATAGCCAAGTAATTTCAAGGTAAAATTGTGGAACTGAGAATTTCTCTTCACTGACAAAAGTCATATCCTTTATTTTTAGGATGAATGTAGTCAACGTTTGCCAGCAATCAATACTTGTCCGAATGGAATGTATTTTAAAACACCTCACATTTCAGAAAGCAAATCATTTTAACAACCAGATGTGTTATATTAAGACTGGATGTAGCTGCAACATGGGGAGAGTTTCCTACTCCTGTTTCAGTTCCAACAGTCTGTTCACAGTTGTGACCCCTTCAGGCTGATTATGAAAGTAAATTGCAGATCAGGTAGATTCAGTTGGATCAGGTTGTGGTCAGTGTGAACATGTCACTGCTCCATTAGACAAGGTAAACACATACAGCAGGAGAGTGGATGTAAAAATACACATAGCATAAAAAAAAGAAAAGTCTGCTATTTATATAAATATTTATATAACTTTAGATTTGAATTTAAATACTATGTACATCTTTACAATTTATTTTCACATAAATAAATTATTTTATGGAATATATGGGAGAGTATATTGGAAGGCACATCTGCTTAAAAAATAAAGTGATATGGAGAAAATTAATTTGATCATATTATTGTTAGTATTAGTAGTAGTAGTAGTAGTAGTAATTACTATTGCTACGCTTACTGATTTAATTAATCAGGAAAAAAAATTAATAAATTTTGTCCATTGTGTTTTTAAGTAGCCTATTTGATATACTTTTTGTTGACTTTTTCCGCAGTAACAGGGCTGAACGACGTTAATGAAGCAAATCTCCATTTACCTAGAATTCAAAGCAAACAAATCCTACTTTAACATGTCAGTGCAACAGTCTGAGTTGGTCTACTTGTTGTATAAAGACAGTACATTGTTCATAGGTGAATAATAGTAGCAACGCATCAAATGAGTCTTATTTTGAAAATCCGGACCGGACGCAGCGTCCCTCCCGCGGTGGGGTCTAATCTCGGCAGCAGCTCGTCCTGCAGTCAGAGTGAAAGTTGTCTCCGCTTGGAGAAGGTTGGCTTCGGGGACTCGCTGCTTCGCCACCGCCGCTGCTTCACACGCTTCCACCCGGAGACATGAGGCGGAAGGAGAAGAGGCTGCTGCAGTTCGCCGGGCTGCTCATAGCGGCTCTCCTGTTCCTCCCCAACGTCGGGCTGTGGTCTTTGTACCGGGACCGAGTGTTCGACAACTCGGACACAGCGGACGGACCGGGCGGCGTCCCCCCGATACAGGTAAGAGGAGTCCGGGTACTGACCTGCCTCCACCCGGGTCTGCGAACACCGGCTCTGGAGAATCAGCACCATGGACAGCTCCATGTCCATGTCCATGGAGCTGTCCATGGTCATTTGAACCTTTTTATTAACCTTTATACCTTTTCATTTTGTGAATATTTGGCTGTCATCCTAACAATATATTTAATATACTGTAGCCATTGAGTGAGAAAACGCCCAGACTTTAAAAAGAAACTAAACAAAAAACAGAAAGCATTATTTATTTCTTGTCCCCTCATACTTCTTATTGTGTTGTTGGAAGAACAGGAACCCAATAGTGTATTTGCATATTTGTGTAAAATGTAAATTCATCTGTTCATACATGCCTAAAAAGATTAAGTTTCCATTAATTTCAAGTAAACTGATTCATTTTGTAGAAAATAACTGGGACAAAACCACAGTCACTCCAGCGTAATGCTTTTCAATTTTAGTTTTCTTTCAATGCAAATGTCGAGACATAGACCTTTTTAAACCCATGTCGTTTATGTGTTTAAAATGTATTTGTATAGAACTATGAACACCTCATGGCACAGGTAGTGAGAGCACATACAACACACTGGTTTACCCCTGTCTCATATAATAACAGACATTGAATTTAATAGTCATAAAACATTTTATCATGAAATTTTGTGATGTACTTCTGGCTTTGAAGATGAATTTGCATCAGAGTGAGTAGTACTTTGGGTTGTAAACATCACATAAAATCTTTGTGGCTCCGTCGAAATGACTGACAGATACTTAAAATTACAAATGGGTTATTAACATGGTTGGATACTTTTGACTGTAGTCTCCTAGGAGTTCCGTAATATTAAAAGTATTCCTAAAAAGCTCTAAAAATGAAACAGAAAACATTACTATAATGTGATTGGGGATAAAATGATTTGCAAAGTCCTGAATAGTTGGAGTAATTGAATAGAAAAATCAGTGAGAAATGACAAAAAGTCAACGTTTGAGGTCTATGGGTAGATTCCAACTGTTCTACCAGTGCTGTGCTGCGCTGTTCTTAAGTGTGTTAGGCTTGTAGTTCATAGCTCTCACTTGGTTAGTACTTACAAGAATATAATCACGCAATTTGTAGCTAAGGATAACAAAACTGCATTAAGATATGGAAATAATATGTTTTTTTTAATTAAAGCAGTTTTAAAAATAAGTGACCTGAGTAGGTATGTAGAAACCAAGAATTTAAGAAACATTTACCCAAGAACAAGGTGTGAAATTATTTAGTTTTAAGTCGACTTTACAAATATAAAGTGTTCTGTAAAGGCGCAGCAGTGAGTCCCACTGAACCTCATAGACGCTGGTCGTGTTCAGATCGATCCTGGGAATATCAATAACTTTTGATCGCAGCATTTCCTGTTGTAGGATCAATTCTAATATTAAAATATTGACATGTAAACTCAGTTGTGTGGGTACTCAGAGTAGAGAGTAACTCCTCTGTAGTTTAAATAAAAGCTACTTGTGTTTGTCGTCATCGTATGTAAAAGTACTGTTATACAGAGTCAAGGCTTCGGTTTGTGTCAGCGTTCAAGCAGCTGGAGTTCATTACACTCAGAAAAGAGTAGAATGGCATTTTATTCACACCAATATAACAGTGAAATAATGTATGGCTGTATATAAGGAAGTAATGAAGAGAACATATGCAGGTCTATAGAGATCAGCGCTGCAGCTTAATGGAATATTTCTCAATTGTCTTCTTATTATCAAACATGTCATGCTTTAAAGGCTGCTTTATTGCCAATTCTCTGTACATTTTAATCATACTTAAAACATCCATGATTTCTTTTAAAAGCAACTGTAAGGATTTGTATTGGTACTGGGAACAATAGCCGTCTAATAATAGCCTGATATTGGATGGGAAAGGAAATCAACAGTATTGATATAATTAGTGCTGTTATGGACCCATCACAGTGGCAGTGGAGCTCAGGGACATGACAGACACTCTTCTCCTGTCCATGAACCATATCGGAGTGTTGAAGAACCCCTTCAGCTCTTAAACCATCATACTTTTCTGTGACGGATACATAGCAGTTAAAGTATTTTTTAGGCAGAAACACCAGCAGGAAAGCATCACAGTAATCAATTGTCCAGTGTTTCACTTCTCACACTCGGCTACACTGCACGGTAACTGGCTTTTTCAATGAGCCTCTCGAGTCTTTGTTGTGTGGAAAATTATGGGCACAGAGGTTGTTTATCTCACTGTGTTGCAGTTCTGTTATTAACATTTGCTCATGATAGGGAGTTTGGGCCAGATTCACAAAAAAAAAAAAAAAAAAAGATTGTGCAGCTTCTAGATGTGCGAGTAGATAAAAGATATAGCTTCATACAGGGTACAAGTCATTGTAAACAACACTGCCAAGCAGATGTCTGAGGACGTAAATCAGGGAATATTCATGCATTCTGTGAAAAATCTGCCCCCTTTTTATGCAAATAAGCCTTGTTGCAAAAACTGTCATGCACATAATACCAGCGCAAATGGCCTCACACAGTTTGGCATGTGAACCTAACACCTACAGAAAGCTGGTGTTAACAAACTCCTCACTCAGTCACTCAGTCACTCAGTCACTCAGTCACTCAGTCACTCAGTCACTCACTCACTCACTCACTCACTCACTCACTCACTCACTCACTCACTCACTCACTCACTCACTCACTCACTCAC
>JAPQRQ010000007.1:29954839-29965798 GCA_037367365.1 Apogon talboti
CCAAATGGGTCATATCTGATGACCATGAACAGATGAATAACTGTATTTTACACCAGTTATTGACATGTATTGATAGGATTAGTGGATCAGAAGTTATTAAACAGTTAACATGAGTAGATACTTTTGGTTACCAGTTTGGGTCTTTATGGGTTAGGGTTAGGGTTAAGGGTAAATCAGACACTTACAGTACATTCAGTAACTGTCCTCACAACACTATGTTATAAAAAAAGAATAAATTTCAAATGAATCAGACACTTAAATTGGATAATGCACTGTAAAGGGTTGGTGTTGATTTGCATTAACGTCAGGCACCACACTACAAAATGTTAAAGGTAGAACAAAAGGGAAAGTATCCTACCATATAATTATATTGCCAGTCCATGAACCTTGTGACAAAGAACTTAACACATGCATGCACATTTGTGTGTTTGATCCAGGTAATGGAGAGCAGGGTAAGCCGTTCCCTTTGTCTGAAACTGACAGAGTCGACCAGGCCTACAGGGAAAATGGATTTAACATCTACGTCAGTGACCGGATCTCCCTCAACCGCTCCCTGCCCGACATCCGCCATCCAAAGTGAGTAAATGCACCTTTAAGTCGTTTTGCTTGCACCTTTAACACTGTAACGACAACAGAGCATGGTTCTTTGCTACCAGTTTCTAAATCAGAGATATTACAGTTTTAGATTTCCCATTACTTTTCATTTGTATTGTTTCATATGCACAGTGCACACAGTGTTGCCCATAAAGTTGGAATAATTATGTTTTCAGACACATTTCTCTGATTATTCAAGCAATGATTACATACTGAGTCCCGGTTACATTTTATCTGACAAGAATAAATGACATTGTCACAATAATTTCATAAGAAGAGGTAAAAAATATTTTATTCCAAATTTATGAGCAACAATGTTCATAATAACATTTCCCAACGATACTGTATGATGAATAGTAAGTACTGAGTATTAGATAAATTGCAGAAAGCATTATAATAATCTGGAGAAAATGCAAAAAGTCTTGTACATGTATTGACAGGTAGGTGCTTGTGCAAGTCTTAAAAAGTATGGAATTTTGAAACGCTGTTTTCCAGACCTTGAAAAATCTGGAATTTTGTGTGAAAGTCTAAATACAATATGGAAAAAAAGTGTCTCTAATAGTCACTGCAAAATGCAAAGGTCATGTCTGCACGGCCATGACAAAGATGTGTGGTTACAGCAGTGTGTCCACAGACCTGTACATGGTAACGTTATTGTGAACTGGTTACATTTGTTATTTGACTATAGATCCAGCATGCCTGCAGTTAGTGTGTCACATTGAGCAAGCTTTTCTTTTTTATCTTATTTTTGATTTTTCATAGGACAACAATACAGCTACATACTTACAAAACAAGACGACCTCACCGACCCACAGCTTTACTTTTTTAATGCATTGGTTCGTTCTGCAAAGGCACCCCGACAGGAGAGGGGGAGTTCAGTTGGAGGCCTAGATCACTACCTTTGACATAGTTTGGGCTTCAACAGTGAAGGACCAGTGTCATTCATTTTCTTTTATTAATTAACTCAATACTTAAATGTAAATACGCTCAGAAGCACAAACCACTTTTACTTTTCTACTACACACAACAGGTGCAACCTCAACCCAAAGTAGGCACGCAAGTATAAAAGTACATACAGTCAAGGTCTTGGGGGGAAAATATAGCAGTTTTGAAAATGTTTGTGAATTTTTACATGGATAAAGAGCATGCACCCTGACATGGAGCATTATGTTAAAGTGCATCCACATCACATACACATTTTAGAAATGGAAAAATTCTCCTGAGTGACTTCTTCAATGTACATGTTCACCTTCAGGGAAACATTGGAAATCATTCGCCAGACTTAAACTGTCTAAAATCCACTTGCATTCATCTCCATAGGAACTGCAGGTCATGCAGAGGCTGTTTGCTGTTTGTGAACGACTACCTTAGGGCTTCTGCTGAATGAGGAAGAAGCGATAAAATAACAACCTTTTTTCAAGTCGTCGGATTTCTCTCGGAGAAAGCACAGCCTGTCAAGACTGCTTTGAGTCGGGCGCTCTCTTTCAATCACAGAAAGCATTCTGAAAGCCCTTTAATCACAGCTTCCTTTGTCTTACAAGAACTTTCCACCGACACTTGACCCTCCCTTCTCTTTTATGTGGGATGCATCTTTGAACACCAGTCTGCCCGTTTCTCCCGGAGGGCCCATTCGTTTTATCTGTGTTTATAAATGTAGACCTTCTCTGACCTTACACATCCAGCGGTCTGGCCCCTTCCACGCTGTCAGGTACTGGGAATAAATGCAATATGTCGATTCACGAACTCCTTAATTCACACACAAGTTACATTTAATATAAAATCCTGTTCACGGACACGTGATTGCTCTTGCGACAAATAAGGCATTTGATTAAAATTCTCACCTCAGATGTAAAGTTGACTTTAGCTAAGCACAAGGTGACAAAACTTGGACTATTTAGCATTGACTACTAAAAACATAATGCAGAAGATGACATCAAATCATACAGGTGTCCTTACAAGTTAAAGGATCAACAACATAATGTGTGTTATAAGCCTTTAGAACAGCTCTGTAGTATTGATTCCACAGTCTGTGAACTTTAACGGAGGGTTGAACACTGTTCTCACAAATATACAGGGTGTCCCTCAAGTCTGGACACATAATATTATGGTGTGGTTTGTTCAAAGCTCATGTGTTGGGGCCATTTTTCTTCGATGAACATGTAACTGGTGAAACGTATCAACTTGAAAGGCTCGAATCTAGATGAAGGACTTCCTGAGTGGTTCCAACAGGACAGTACCCCTGCACATCTCACCATGGTGGTAAGAAATTAGCTAAATGACATTTTCCCCTAACTGGACATGTGGAGTGGTCTCCTCGTTCACCAGACCTTAGCCCCCTTGACTTCTTTTCCTGGGGTATGCTAAAGGAGGTGCACTCAATGAAAATCACAGATGGAACACACTTGATTTAACACATAAAGAGTGAGCGCACTAAAATCGACTGCAATATGCAGTTATTCCATCGGGCTCATGTGAATCTTGCAAAGTCATCAACCTTTGCATCACAAATGATGGAAATAACATTGAAGATGTTATTTGTTAATATCCCAATTGAATAATAAGACTAAGAACAATCGGTGGTGCAGTGGTTAGCACTGTCGCCTCACAGCAGGAAGGTCCTGAGTTCCATTCCAACACCAGGAACCTTTCTGTGTGGACTTTGCATGTTCTCCCCATGTTTGTGTGCGTACTCTGGGTTCCTCCCACCATCCAAAGACATGCACTAGTAGATTCATTGGTTAATACCTAACATGCTGGTCCAAAATCATCCGATTTAATTTGATCTGTAAATGCCACAGTGTATTATTCATATGGGAAATGTGATGACGGTGACATTTCTTTCAGTTTCATCCTCTTCTGACAGGCCGTTGCATTTTTTTCTTTCATCAGGACTCTGAACATTGTTATGCATTCGTCAAAAGCTTTACTGATGAAATGAAAAGGTGAAACTACAATGAAGGCGGTTCAGTATAATCTAAGATCCAGATTTCATTCCTACAGACATAAAGAAAATATTCCATAAAGCAAAGGGATGAATTGTATATAAACCTTTGTGTAACTGAGCTAATGAGTGAGCATGAAAACACTGGAGAACTATAGAGATGAAAATACATTTCTACTCACATTACAGCATAAAAAAAGATGAAATAGAACAATGCAATAGTATTTAATGTCGATACCAAAAACACAAAATGTATGGAGGAGCTGCTGGTTTACAACAGAAAACAACTCATTTGCATATAATATGTATTTGCTGTCTGAATAAAGTCTCAATGGTTTGACTTGATGCTTTTTTCCAATCCTCCATCTTGAGCTAAAGATGGTACTAGTTTAACAACAGCTTTAGCTCTGCTGCTGCCATTGACCAAAAGTTACTTGTACAACTACTCTTACTTTTACGACTTATCACTATGAGCTGTAAAGAGTACAGACTGGAAGGGCAGAGGAAAACACAACACTGCAGTGGTTTCTGAGAGGTGCTCACAGTATGTCATTTTCAGTATGTGGCGATCAAAGTTATTTGCTTTGATGGTATATATGCAGTCCATAGCAGTAACTGTCTTGCCTTTTGTGACTGAAAATGATTTGTAGCGTTTTAAAAAATGCATGAGGACAGTGATTGTGAGTTACGTACTACAGCTGCATTTCCGCATTGATGAAACTGTGAAAACTTGTAATAAAAAGAAAGGTTGAGGAGATTTTATTGCCAGAGGAGATGGTGTCACCTCTAATAAACAGAGAAAACACAAACTACGGAGACAGCATTCCACCAGGGGAACAGCTGATAATACCGCTGCACTTCTTGGTGACAGGCGTGCTACAGCCTATAAATACTGAGACAAACATGCAGGGTATGACACTGTAACTTGCCACTGGAGATTTGACAAAGTGAGTCACCGGCAACGACGTGAGCCAGTTTGAGTCGGGCTGAGATCGCTATACCTGCGGTGTTTGAAGGCAGTTTTGTCCTGGGGTCTGAATAATTTAAAGTGTACCTGTACTGGTCATGCTTGTGACATTAATTGTGCTTCTTCACTTCTTTAAAAAAAAAAAAAAAAAGCACCAAACTCAGCCTCAGTTCCACAAACGTAATCTGACTGAGCGTCATGGATGACAGTATTTAACTTTAATCATTCTGTAACTGAATTATCAGTGTGTAAATATAAGGAGTGGATAAAGTCTCGTGGACGTCTGGGTTTATGTGGACTGATGTCCCAGCTGTTCGTCATCTCCTGCTTCCAATCAGACAGACACACCTGCTCTGCCCCCCCCACCGCCAAACCTCCTTCACGTTCACCCTGTCCACCCCGAAGGCAGCGTCTGCCTTTCGGTGATTGGCATGTTGTCAGAGCCTCAGAGGCAGCCCGGCCCGGACCTGCGACTGACACATTCGATTTCAGCTCGCCGACAAGATGTAATTGAAGGACACACACTCACACACACACACACACACACACACACACACACACATAGACCTCCATCCCCGGCCTGTCTCCCAGCGATCATATTTGAATGAGTAACACGGCGGCTGATGTTGAACACAGACATTGATAGACTGACACAGCTCACTACACACTTTCTCTCCCCCTCCGTCAGTGAGAAACATTACTCTCCTCCCATGATTAGCTCCTCTGCAGGCTCCCTCCGCTCTCTATTATGATCATGTACGAGGCGATCGCTGTAGCCCGTCATCGGAGCACATGTTGGCGGCTGATAACAGCTGTATGTGCCGCAAATCATAAAATTACAGCCGTCTTTGATGCAGGAGGAAGTTGTCAGGAGCGTCACTGCAAAGCCTCAGCATCTCTTCCACCCGCTCGTAAAAAGTATTCATCGTAAAAAAGGCGAAGTTCTTTCCCCGCTGACCCACTTTCCTTGTGTTTACAGGCTCTCCGACATGTCCGGTTTCTTCATCCGACAGACTTAAAGCAGGAACTTCTGTAGACTGACAGCAGCAGAGTTTGTATGTTTTGGTCTGGACAGACTAGATTTTCATTTCATAAATCAATAAATATAAAAAACACAAAATACTGGTTTGATTTCCACTTTCAACACAAAAATCAAGTTTAAATCCAAGGATTTTTTTCTTTTTAATGATCAAAAATAGTGATCGAAACTTGAAGACGACACTAACCAGTACCAAAATTGATGAATCAATGACTGCATCACTCACTGAATAAAATATAAAGGTCATTGTTTACACACATCAGGTATCATCACGTTTTCTACATAGGTGCCTATTTTGACTGTCAAAATAACACTGTGTCTTATAATCTTCACGTGCTGCATCAGCTGATAGTTTACATTATAGCTCTGTTAGCTTAGCTCTGTTTTTAGACAGAAAACAACCATAGTAAAACCACAACTCACCTCTGTTCTCAGTATGTGTTTGTCAATAGCTGCACTAAAGATCTGTTTGGAATCGAACAAACAAGATCAGAACTGTTGCAGTTCAGTCTGCACCGTGGATAAAGAAACGCCAACTTAGCAAAGATAAGAACACCACATAATGTTATACCTTCATGAGCGACCTGGCCGTTCGGACTGAAGTTGCATTATAAAATATCGGCTACATATCGGATTTAGGACCACACATGAATGTGGCCTGGATCGGATTTGTGCTGTTCAAACTGTCTTTAACAGATCGGATACAGGTCACATATGGGCAAAAAAATTGGATTTGTTCCCCATTTGCCTGCAGTATGAACGTAGAGTAAATCTCCATTGCGCTTCACATTCACATTTACATCCATTGATAGAACATTTTTCCATCTTTTGCAGAAGTAAAAAAATTTGGCTCTTTTTCTTCTGAATTTTTGGGCATTTCCTTTGGTTTTTAATATGCAAACGGAAAATGCAAATTAAATCAGCTGGATGGAAACACACGTACTGTTTCAGCCGATGAGACTCTTGGTACTTGGTGATCCTGCAGTTTCCTCCACCGCCCAGGCCTGTTCCTTATGTGATTAAAACCTCGGTGTCTTAATTGAATATTCATGTGTGTCTAGTGTCTTCTCTATTATCTGTACATGCTTACAGGGGTGAGTTCTGCCCACATAATCTGCATTACTCCCCCTCATGAAGAAAATACCTGTTTCAGCTCTTAAAAATTGTCGGATGTGTCCCTGCCTGAGGTAGAAGTGAAGGTGTTGTATGTGTCTTTCTGTCCTTTTTTCAGCAATATTAATATTTAAGTAGACCGTGGTAGCTATGGTTGAATCCCTTTGAATTCTGGCAGTAGACAGCTGTATCATGTCAACATATTGCAATAACTGTAACTGCTGCCCATCACTAGATCTGTGTATCTACTGGACAAGTCATTTTTATGCTGTTTTCAAAGCTCAAAACAACATTTGCATTGCTTTGAAAGACCTGTTACCTGTTTCATTATTTCTACAATGCAGTTTCCCCTCACTGTATGGTACTGTATGTACGCATTTTTCATACATTTGTCTTTCCCTTTCATTTTCTCTGAATATTGTGCAATGAACAGATAAATATAAACATAAAATATGTGCCGTACGTATGCGCTAGCTTGGATTCATTGAAATTGTCTTTTTTTAGTCTTTGCTGTGATTATTTCTCACTGAGAGGCGGGCAAACACAAATATCACAGTAATAGTAAATGATAGAAAAGGGGATTGAACTGTGGTTTCAGGGAAGATTGCATCGTGATTTCAGCAAGCTGATATAGGAGCGCCGTCTACCTGACTGTTCAAAAGCATCCATCGCGGCTCTGAATCATGTATCACCTCCCTGACCTGAGATGTGCAGAGGATGTGAATACGTATCCAGTTCGACAAGAGATGTGAATGATACGTTCTAATCCTTCCTACGGTAAAGACAAGGAGGGAAAAAAAAGTACTTGTGTTTATTTTTTGTGTGCAGCTGTAAACAGAAGCTGTATGCGGAGAAGCTGCCCAACACCAGCATCATCATCCCGTTTCATAACGAAGGCTGGACGTCTCTGCTCAGGACCGTCCACAGTGTACTCAACCGGTCTCCTCCACAGCTCATCGCAGAGGTCATCCTGGTGGACGACTTCAGCGACAAAGGTACACAACAACACAACACACATCAGGGTTGACATTAGCTGGTATCAGAGGGAAATATTTACAGTATTTAAGTAGAGTTTTCAGTCGTTACATTTCCAAACCAGGCCTATTACTTTATTTTTTAATGAACTATATGGACAAAAGTATTGGGACACATTGAATTCAGGTGTTTCTTTTCTAACAGGGGTCTGGGTGACAAAACATACCTACATATATACATGTATACATACATACATACATACATACATATATGCATACATACATATATGCATACATATATGCATACATACATATATGCATACAAACATACATATATACATACATACACACATACACATGTACGTACATATGTATATGTATACATACATAGTACATACATACATATATTCATACATACATACATAGTTTATTTTTTTTCTAATACATCTATCCAAAAAACTCTTCAGGTATAATGCATTAAAGGGCTGGAAACATGTATTTTCTTTTGGTTTTTTTTGTTTTTTCTGGTTGAATTGCAGTTCACAGTATGACATTGTATGACATTAACACAGCAGAATACTGTTAAGATTTTACTGTAAATTTATAATAATTGGATCTCAACCCTATTCACCTGCAGAAAATAGACTAATAAGTGTGTTCTTTGCAAAAAATGCATTTATACGAAGGAAAGGGACACCTGCAGACACAGGAACCTTTTCATGTTACTTGGAAGCTAATGGCTGCGGAAATTGTTCATTTAACAATGGGTGCCTAATTTTCACAGTGATGATGAAAGTTAAGCCTATACCGCTCTGTTCAGGATGTGTGCGTTTAGTCGTGTGTCTGGTGTTTTATCTGTCTGCTCTTTGTAATGAGCCTTTCCTTTCCTGTGTCGGTTTGTGTGTGTTATTTTGTCTCTTTCCTCACCAGCCCTCTTAAGAAAGTGTTTAATGGCTTGTTAATTAGTCTTCTCTGTCACGGTCCCTCGTTGAAGGATGTGTCTCCATGGTAATGAGATGTTCCACCACCTAAGACTCATTTAGAGGTTAACACTCCCCCACACACACCCCACCACCCCCACCGCCACAGATGAATGGAGTGGAAACATAAAGAAACTTAAGTTATAGGAAATTGGAAAAACGCCAGAGAAGTCTCCAAAGAAGCATAATTAGGTACATCTTATATCTTCGATACATCTTTTACACTGAACTGCATTTAATATCTGCCAAAAGCATGGGTCAAATGCACAAGAGGCTACTGGAGATGGTATTGGATCTTTGCAGATCTGAGTCTTCTTTTCAGGCAGTCTATATTTGCAGGATTTACACTGAAGTGATGCCAAATGCATTTAGAGACACCAGTGTTTCCAACATTTATTACCCTATAACCTCGAAATTTCAGGTATGCCGGTGGGATAGTCCGGGAAGTGTTTGTAGAACATGTGCAGCTACTATTGTTGATATGTGTGTGTGTTTTTGTATTTGTCCTCACCTGCCCAGGGACTGCAGAAGGAAATGAGCTTATGGCTGAATCTGAAGCAAAACACCTTTTCAGCTTAACTGTTATTTTGATGGGCATCCAAACTCAGGTCTGCAGCAGAGATACAGTACATCAGCACAAAAATACTAAAATCAGAATGATGATGCAAGGCATGCCTGTACAAATACGTTTTTGTATTAACATACACCTGCCGTCCATGGTCCTCCAGGACTTTAACCTCCAGGAGACCACTGATGTTGTTTTAGTTTAGAAATCCTACAGCTGCTTATTGTGAGAATGGGCAAAAACACAGATGTTGACGTGCAATGATGTAGACCACAGGTGCCAAACATACGGCCCGTGGGCCAAAACCAGCCCACCAAAGAGTCAAATCTGGCCCCTGGGATGAATTTGTGAAATGCAAAAATGACATTCAAGATATTAACACTCATTTTAGTTCAGGTTACACATACAGACCAGTATGACCTAAAGGGTCAGACCAGTAAAATACAATCATAATAATTTATAAATAATGACAACTCCAATTTTTAGTCTTTGTTTTAGTATAAAAAGTTAAATTACATGAAAGTGTTTACATTTATAAAGCATACTTTCACAAAAAATGTTAATAACCTGGACAAATATGAACAACCTGAAATAGTTTAGTAGAAGTTAGTGTAATTTTAACAATATTCTGTCTGTTACAAAATGTTTTGTGTATTTGTAGATCCACTGTGATCTGAGAGTTGTGATGCACATGTGTAAATGATAAACTGAGACATAATATTGTTTAAGTTGCACTTATTTTTCTTAAGACATTTCCGGTTGTTCATGTTATTCAGATTTTTAAGGACATTTTTTAGACGTCAGCATTTTAATAGTGTAATTTAATTTTTTTTCACTGTTAGTATTTTACTATTTGATATTATACTGTGTATTTAAATACAGTCAGATGTGAAGAAAAAACGTTTTTAAACAATATTTGGACTACTGAGTATATATTTCGGACTTTTGTGAGTTGCACTTGAATGTAGCACCCGCATAACTTACAGTTCATGAAGAAGGGAATTTCAGAGTTCAGTTGCACTGAATGCATCGTGTTACTGTCAGTGGTAAACTTTGACCTAGAAGCAAGAACACAATTAGTTTGTCTGTAAATCACACCCAAACACAGTACAGGCTTTATATTTATACAACATAAGTACATACATTTACCCTCCAGTATAAGTCTACCTGTATTTAACGGTGTCTCGTGTGGTACAGGCCGTTATATCTATTCATACTGAAAATTAAAATGTCCATCATAGACGTTAATTTTATCACCACAGTATCTGCCGAGGGTTTGGTACAAACTCAAGATTTTCAAGAACAGAAGAACGATGACTCAGTCGCAACAAATATTTTAATTAATTATTTTTTCCACCAAATGTGCAAAAACATTTACAGTCTTGAGATTGTTCTACTGCTGTTATGGTGCTTTGAACTGAAACAAACATTAATGCATGTGAAAGCCCTGAACATTCTATCAGACAGTTTCGGTTAACCCTTAACCCCCAGTGCTACTTTTGTGGCAATTCCAAAATTTCTCTATTTTCAACTTTTCTGAAGTGATTTATCACCATTTACTCTAATATTATAATCTAATATTATGTGTTTTTTTGTATTTAATTCACTGATCATGTAGATGTTCATTGAAGCTCATATTAAAGTTTGGGGTTATTATATCAAAAACACTGAAAACTTAAGAAAATGTGATTTTTTCAGTAAGATGTATCCTTAACTGAACATAAACCCAGTGTGTCCATCCACTGTCACTGATCCAACTCCATGGGTTTTACTGGTGAATCAATGT
>JAPQRQ010000007.1:30051193-30063188 GCA_037367365.1 Apogon talboti
GTAGGCTGCTTTGTCCCTGCCAGTGACGCGTCCTATCACAGCGGTGTCGTCCGCAAACTTCAGGATGATGTTGTCCTTGTGGGAGGCCACACAGTCGTGGGTCAACATGAGGATGGGACTGAGGACACAGCCCTGAGGTGTGCCGACGTTCATGATGATGCTGGCTGGCAGGCCACAGTCTGTTCAGATAGGAAACAGGACCTCAGTCAGACAGTCCAGGAGCCAGTCACAGAGGAGGGGGTGTAGTCAGTTTGTGGGGGAGCTTGTGGAGGGTGACCGTATTGAATGCGGAGCTGTAGTCAATGAAGAGCATCCTGATGTAGGTCTTTGCTCTCCAGGTGTGAGAAGGAGGGGTGCAGGACCACAGCGATAGCGTCTGAGGCGGAACTGTCGGGCCGGTAGACGTACTGCAGGGGGTCCAGTGTGTCCAGTATACAGCTCTGAATGTGGCTCATGACTGGAATGAGTGCTACTGGCATGTAGTCACTCAGGCAGGTGGGCGGGCTCTTCTTGGGGAGGGGGACGATGGTAGTGGTTATGGAGCAGGAGGGGGCAGTTCTCTGGCTGAGGGAGAGGTTAAACATGGAGGTGAGAACGTCAGTCAACTATTTGGCTCATGCTCTGAGGGCTTGTCTAGGAATGTTGTCTGGCCCTGCAGCTTTGCAGGGGTTACGTACACTGGGTTTATGTTCAGTTAATGATATATTTAGCTGAAAAAGTCACTTTTTCTCAAGTTTTTTTCTGTTTTTGGTATGATAACCCTCAAATGTAATCTCAGCATGATGATTAAAGTACATGATCAGTAAAATATTGGAAAATACTGGATTTTCTCCGGAAAAAAAACGCAAAATGGAGATATTATTATGATAAATGGTGAGAAATCACTTAAAAAAAAGGTTAAATAGAGAAAAAAAATTATTTGGAAACTAACACAAAAGTAGCGCTGGGTCTGTATGGGTTAAATATGAATGTTCTTATTATAGTCACTGAGAGGCTTTTTTATAATGTTTATTAGAAGTTCACACATTTTTCCATCTCATCTTCTCATTTTCGTCTCATGTAGTCAGACAGACACATATTTCACGGCTCCTTCGCTGAGTTGAAGCTCTTTTATTGGCAAAAATGATCTTTAAGTGGATTTTTATAATGAGCAGTTTCACCTTCTCATTGTGACTCCAAAAACTCCTTTTGCATTTCAGAGGGATACCTGATTTTCTTTTACACTAATGAGTTCACCTCGTGGTTCCTGTTGTTCTCACTCCGACTTCGCACTGTGTAGGTTTTTTTTTTTTTTTAATAATATATTTTCCCTCTGCCGGCTGTGAAAGAGATGATTGTTCTCACTCTGCAGTCTGTGGCTCAGTGGCTTAGTTAAATACCTGTTGTTATATTTATTCAAACCCATTCAGTCTGCGCGAGTCGAGCTGTCAAACTTCCTCTCTCTTTGCTTGTTGGCGACACACATGCCGCTGTCAGCTCCGTCTTTGAACACATTCTCCACAGTGTGCTATAAATTCTGTTCAGGTTTTCCGCAGCCGGCACGCGCCCAAAAGCATCTCGACTACAGGAGCCAAAACTGCTGTTCAGCCGAGAGAAAGCCATAAAGAAATCTCAGCTGGAAATTAGACCGAGTTTAAGTTGAAAGGCCTTACCGGTGCTTTTGCATTTCCGCTCCATTTACCACAAATCACAGCTACTTAGCGTTGCTGTGATTTACTTTGGAGTGTTCTGCCACCCTCCCAGCGTGCGTTGTTTGTTTATTTCTTATAATTCACCGTGTATTAGTTAGATACACTCATGAAGACATGGTGTCCAAACTATTTCTGAGTTCGCAGGCAGTCTTTGCACTTTAATGAAAAACAGTCTCAAGAGAAAACATCCACTGGCATGATATTAAATTCACTTCATCCCTGACAGTGAGCAGCAGTATTAGTATTCAGAGTGATCCGGCAGCACATTTTGCAGGCATATCAGTGTAGATGGTTACTTTTTATACACTGACCAAACACACAGGCAGCAGATTTCGCTCAGACAGTTTTATTGTCTTTTCCACCTATTTCGGTGTGACTGGTTTCACTGTGAGATGTAGACTTCTAATGGACAGGAGTCTGTGGCAGCAGCAGAGTACAGCCAGAAAAAGAACATTTTCCTCCTTAAGCAAAATAAATCTTTTTTTTTTTTTTTTAAATGAGGAAAAAGCCAAAAAAGCTGAAAACAGGCCAGTTTTTCTGAGGTTGTGAAAAGTTGTGGCATTTTTTTATATACGACTCAGAAGAGTCTCATAGAGAGAATATCAAACAGTGTGAAAACATCACAAAATGTAAAATGATGTATAAAAACCTTATTATCCAGAGATATAACAACAGTATCCTCAGTCGATCCTTGAACCACCTCAGCCCCCTTCAGCAGGGACCTCATCCTTATTGTCACTATCCAAAGGGAAAGAACAGGAAATTGAGACCTTCACCTATGACTCTGCTCTCTCTTCAACAGGCGTCACTGCAGTCAATGCCCTGATTCACTTCTTCACCCGCTGTATCTTTCCCCCATTTGTGGACACCCTGACCTCTTTCACTTTCTTGTTCTTTAGTCAACACCATGGTCATCTATAAAAGCAGAAGTCATTGACTGAAGTCATTCAGTTTTTCCTGAAAATAATTTGGTAAAATGGCCAATGTCGACACTGTAACAGAGTCTGTCTTGTCACAAAATATAGAAAAAACCTTTAATTTAATTTACTGAAAGTCTTCAGTACAGACCATATGAATGTAAACTGGCATCTGACACAGTGATGGAGGCATTCAACCTCAAGGCACTAATGTTTTTGTTGTTTTTCCTGCATTAGATGTAAAAGTGAATAATGACAAATGTAACACGTGCCTGTTGGGTAACACTGGCACATTTACAGTGATGATGATCGATGTGCATTGTCCCTGAAAAATAAGCTAGAAATGAATAAATAAGAATTGAAAAATAAATCTGTACACATGTCTATATATAATTATGTATGTAGATATGTGCATATAGGTGTACATATCCAACCTGTAAATATGCCTTATCTTATCTTATCTTATCTTATCTTATCTTATCATTTAGCATTGTGTGCTACATTAGCACGAGACAACTGTTGCACATAATCAGTCCCATAATAATTTGAATTTCCTCTCTATCATGTTTCACATTATTTCCAAACAGTTACCTGGTGACTCGAGCACAAATCCTAACTCTAGATAACCAAAGAGAATAAGTCAGTGCCGTCATGCCGCAGAGAATCAGAGAGCTTGGAGAAGAGATCCGGTGTGAAAGCATCTGCCACATCCTGGAGAATCAAAGCCTGCTCCCATTTCCAGTTCCTCTGCAGCACCGCACAATATGCATGACGACAAGAGAAGAAAGAGCCGTGAGAATGACAGCGTCCCAGCTGTGTGCGCGGGCTTTAGCATTTCTAATGAAACAACCAGACGATCACAAACAACCGGAGAGCGACATGCGTGTGCTATTTTCAGCTGCTCTGGAGTCGGAAAATAAAAAATAACCCTGATGCCATCTCTGAATATTGGAGCTGTCTGTGCTGGAAATGTTTATAAATGTGGATGTGTGTGTGTGTGTGTGTGTGTGTGTGTGTGTGTGTGTGTGTGTGTGTAAGAGGCCAGATTGACTAAAGCAGCAGAAATGACGAAGGCCACGATCCAGGAAGAGCTCCAAAGTAAATGGCTATTGGTTCTGAGCACAGACTCAGAAACAGCAGACAGAGAAACTGGATGAACGAGGGAACCAAGCCTAAAATAGTGGAATAAAATACTTTAAAATCACAATGCCAGACCTGTTTCCTGATTCCTGTGGATTCAAGGTGATTACAGGAGTGGGAGGCATGTACCACAGAGGAAACTAAGACGGCACAGACACATGGAGAAGTGACGTTTACAGGCTGCAAAAGCACTGAATTCTGACCTCCATAACCCACAACATTCCACAGTCAAACCTGAGCCGTAGATAGATGTATTTATTCTAGATTGCAGGTAGGCTGTTGTTTTTAATATTAGTAATGTGGACCTTGGGTATCTGCTGCAGAACCAGGAAAAAACATGGAAATCTGAGCTTCAGATTGTGTGTACTTTGGCTCAAAGCCTTCTTAACTTCCCAAGGGTTTGTACGGGTGCTTGAAATCCTTCAAAATGCTTGAATTTCAATGCTGTATTTTCAAGGTCTGAAAAAGGCTTGAATTTTAGTTTAGAGCAGTGTATGACTTTTATTACATTTTTTTTTCAAAGGTGTAAAACCCCAGTGATAGCCTCATTATCACTAATCCATTCATCTTTCTGTGCTTATGCACCTGAATCACTTCCCTCACGGTGAACGACTTGGAAGATGACTCCATCATAAACACAGTCCGCTTGTTTACATAACAAACCGAAACGTCACTTGGGCCTTTTCAGAAATTTTGTCCCAAAGTGCATTGTGGGAATGGGAATTCCACGCAGCGACCAAGAGAAAGCGTAAGCGGTTTCTCAGACCGCTACAACGTAAAATTCTCCAGTCGCCCAGGGTTGTTTTAAAGGAGGAGTATAGTCGGTGGATGGAGGTAAAGGCCACATTTGGGTTCAGCACTCACCACTCACAGCACTGCGTCTGGAAAAAGTCTGGAATTTTTATTTGGATAAAGAGCAAGCACCCTGAATCCTGTTTATGACCCTGAAAAAAATAAACTGAGAAAAATCATTCATATTCACTATTTACAGCTTCAACATTTCTATAAAATCTCTCTGAATCACTGTATAGTGTTATAAAACCGAACATGCTTCTGGACCTCAATGAGGATTGACCCCATATTTAATGTACGCGGAAATGACCAAAAATAGTCACTTGCCCGATAAAGGGTTAATCCAGATAGGAGATATTTGATTTGGCAGGAGTAAATAGATGCTCTACCTGCAGCACTAATCCTTTCCGCCTCACAGGGAGAGGTGGAACAGAGATGGATGAAACCCGGCTGTCTAAGCTCACACAGACGTAGCCTCGTAAAAACCAAGGTACTGAAAAGAAGAACACTTTCCTTTGTGCACCCCTGAGATGGACTATCATCGTAAATCTATTTAGTCTTGTTTAAAGTTACATTTCAAGTCGCGCCGCGTGCTCGTTCCTCAATCTGAATGCTCCAGGAGTTTCACAGATGAGGTGATGACGGCCAAAGAAAAATCCAGCCCCTCACCTCATTAAATCTCACCACCCTGGCATTTTCTATGATCAAGTGCTGTAATTCACGCTGTATGTTCCCGCTTCCATTCCACCTGCATGCCGTCTCCTGCCAGGCATTTCCGACATTCCCCGTTGTGCCTTTCATCACTGGACAGAAAAGTGGTATTTTTCTTATGCTTGAAAATCAATAGAGATGGACTCAAAGCAGGGTTTTACTCAGAACATCTAAACACCCATGTTTATAGAGACACTTTAAACTGTATTGAACATGACCTTTGTTTTACAGTTACATTTTACTGTGACAAGGAAGGACGGAACATATATTATACAGAAGGAAAAACCTCAGACAGTCTGGTTCTGGGTAGGATATTCCACATTATACCTTCATCTAATCATAGCATTTACTAATTAATGGCGCAGTGGTTTAACCCTTTAAAGACTGACATTATAACAGGCCACCTCAGTGTCTTCATGTTTTCTTTTGTAATAAGTGTCAGAAAATGTCTTTTTTGCCAATTCTTTTGCACCTTTGGTTTCAGGAAGAACTTAACTTTCCATATCTGGCCATTAATTATCATTGTTATAAATAATAAATAGTGTTTTAGTAACAAGTAAAAAAAAATAGACTTGAAGTTTCTAGCATATTTATTATCAGAAACAACTGTAAATGTCCATAATGAAACTTTTTCAGTTTGCAAAAATAAACTTAAAACTATTTTACATCTGCTCAAACATGCTTTTCGGTCTTGAACATTCAGTATCTGTATTACGGATCCATATTTTTTATTTCCAGGCGTTCAGTTCCTTTCTACTTGAAATGGATTCCCACACTGATGCCGTAAAGTGTTATGTAGTGTTGGAAAGCTCAGGATCTCAGCTTTCTGATGCTTGTATAAATTTGGGGATAGCACAAACAGGTCAGGAGTTACAGTAATTTGAATTTGGTGAAGTGTAAAATGCAGCGCCGGAGAGATTGCCGTTGTTAAAGGGTTACGGTAAGCGGTGCAGCGGTGCAGTGGTTGGGACTGTCGCCTCACAGCAAAGAGGTCCGGGGTTCAATTCAAACACAAGACGTTTCTGTGTGGAGTTGACAGGTTCCCTCCAGGTTCTACCTCCCAAAGACATGCACTCGTAGGTTCATTAGTTAAGCTAAAATTTGGGCCTTCTGCGGGCCCAAATCTGCAGCCCTCTGAAGGATAAAGCAGTTCAGAAGATGCCTGACTGGTTTAGTGAAGTATCTGAATGTTCTTATGTTCTGAGTCCATAGGTTCAGAATGTTTCTATGGCATGGGGGTCTAATGGAATTTGCACCTCCTCGGCAGGGGAAGTCGATGAGCTTTCTTAGGTAGACTGTCTCTGGACATCTCATTTGACTAACAACAGACCTACATAACTTTATGGGATGCATAGATCTAGCAGATATATTCATATTGGCCGAATGCTCTCCAGGTAAACCATGGTGCCTGTTTGATGCCAACTCTTTGTAATAAAATCTTTTTACACAAATAAGACTGTGTCAGTGGAGCCTTCTTCATCCTGGTAAACAACATTTGGATAGAATAACCTTAGAATCAGCCATTTGTATCTACAGAAGGTCCACCATAATGCATTAACATGTTTCTACAATAACTCAGAGCAGGTTTCTTCTTCTTCTTCTTCTTCTTTTCTTTTCTTGTTTTTTTTTTTTTTTTTTTGGCAGGTGGAGTCCAACAAAAGAATTAAAACAAGCAACAGCTGTGTTTTTTGTGCCATTGTAGATAAGGGTGGAGGGTACAATCTACAATGTCACCGAATATCACTAATGAACATTGCACAGTGAACCTTTACGAACATATTTCATCTGCAGTTGTTGGTTGAATGAGGCCCATTGTTTGTGTCTTGGATGCTACAGTACGAATCTCACAGATGCTTCACAGCCGCCGTTACTGAACTAGAGGAGAGGAAACCGTGCAGTCTGAAATGGATTTTGGCAGCGACGTAGTGACCGTTTCATCTGCCATAACAGCTTTGTTGTATTGTTTTCTTCTTTGATTAAACACAGCTGCTGGAGAAAACACAATTTGGGTTTATTCAGGAGCACTTTGGCAGCAGACGCCTGCGGGTTCGGGTTTTCTCGAAGCTCGTCCTCCGGGCTCTTATCCAAGGGAAGTTTTCATGAGGGATAAACCCAAAGGGGCTCCCTCCGCTGAGATCGTCTCAGCCACTTAAAGACCTTTGACACAGCGTGACAGAGAAAACACACCCAAACACATCAGCTGATACTCATCAGGCTGAAACGTCTCCTCAGGTCCTTCACTCAGGACTTTGTTTCGCACAAATGAGACGTCCATTCAATCTGCAAATGATCCGTTTCAGTTTTCAGCTTCAATACAGAATCTGAACAACAGCAGTAAAGAACACCATTGTTTTATTGTAGGGGGTCAAACTGGTTTTAGTTCAGGGACCACATACAGCCCACTTCGGTCTCAAGGGGGTCAGACCAGTAAAATAATAGCATTAAAAACATAAATAATGACAATTACAAATTGCTTTCTGTTTTAGTACAAAAAGTAAATAATATTATGAATATTTTTACATTTTGTTGTAGGCACAGATTCACAGGGTCAGGATGTTGACCCCAGGTGGTTGGATTATCAGGTTCACCTGTCGTGGGTCCCTCACCTGGCTTTGATTGGTCAGGTAGGCTTTAAAAGGAGCTGGAACTGCCACTTCAGTTGGATGTGAGCTGTTCACAGAGCAACATCCCTGCTTGGTTGTCTTTCTTTCAGCCCAGTCATTTTCTGTCCCTTTTGTCTCCCCACCCCTGAAAATGTTATTCTCAGCCTCCGTTTAGAACAACTTTAGTGTTACGCCTTTTTCTTGGTCTTTGTGCAGTTTGTCAGTTCCCCAGCTTGTGACCCTGGTCCATGTTCTGTTGGATTTAGTTTTGGGGGAAACAAAACAATTTACTGGGATCTGCGATGAACTGTCGACACGTCCAGGGTGTGACCCCAGCCTTGGCCCATAGGTAGCTGGGATAGGCTCCAGAACCCCCACGACCCTCTTGAGGATAACATGGTTCAGAAGATGAATGAATGAATAAAAGAATTTACAAACTGCCCATTCACAAAAAACCCTGAACATCCATGTACAACCTGACATTTCATGAGAACAATATTATGCCTCAAGTCTGCAGTTACACCTGTTACAATTCAGTTTGCAGTGGATCTACAAATACTTAAAGCATTTAGTAACAGGCAGAACACTGTTAAAACTGCACTTATTTTTTCCTTAAGACATTTTACACTGATCACAGGTCTTTGTGAAACTAGTTTGTAAATGTTAACATGTTCATACTGTGATTTTACTTTTTTTTTAATTAAAAGAAAGACACAAAGTTTGCAGTTCTCATCCTTGATTGGTAATATCTTAAGTGTAAGTTTTGTACTTTGCAAATTCGTGCCATGAACGGACTGGACCCTTTGGCCGGCCGGTTTTGGCCCACGGTCCATATGTTTGATAACCCCGTTTTAACCCTTAGAGACCTAAACCGCCACCAGTGACCAAAACCATCTACTATTCTAAAGTAAACTTTGAACCTGTAATCCTATAAATACATGTAAAATGTTCAACAGCCTCACGTGTCTTTCAGGGGCTCCATAGTGAACGCATAAACGCCATGATGTTCTGCAAAATGTAGAAGGAAAAATTCATCTAGAAGTAAAAATGGGTTTAGTTTAGGAGAGTTTGTCCTATTAATAGGTGTAATTTATAATCCTCAGCTAAAATGGTTTATTTTAAGTTAACTTATTTTTATTTCTGAAGGTTTTTTTTTTCCCCTTAATTTGAAACTGTCAGCATGGTAGGAAAGAATTAGTTTTATGGAGGCATATTTCTACAGAAATTGCGAAAAAAAATACTTGTTTTGATTTTGTTGCAAATGAATAAATAAAACCTCCATTTCAGCTGCCAGGTGCCTTTTTTGCTTTTTCTATTGATTTTAGATCAGTTTATCTGTGCTTGGTGGGATTCTTCACGTTAAAGCCCCAGTGCAGATGACAGGCCTGGCCAGCATCCAGTCCTGTAGTTAAAGTGCTCATTTTGTTTTAATTTGCATAATAATTTTCATTCAGCTCAAGGAGTTATAGCTTCAGCGGCGAGGATACATCAGCCGGTGTCTCAGACTAGACGGCGGAGTCGGACTAGGTCACAGCATCTCGGATCCTGTTGTTGTCGCACCATTTGTCTTTAAGCAGTCATCTGCTGCTGTGGGTGTTTACCAGACACACAGCTTCTCTCAGACGCCTCCTGGCATCGTACCTCCTTGGAAATTTTTTGCTAAATGACAAATTACAGGTTTACAAGGTTTTGTTTTGCCACTGCAATGGAACAAAATTTCACTTAGTTGTATATTATTCATAGCAGTTATATACAGTTACTCTAAATAATACTGTTTTGTACAGTATAAATAGTCGTTGGCTACAACTATGGCAGATTAAAGAAATGCACTAATGTTGTGCATTTCTTGTGTTTGTAATTTACCCAAATCTCAGGCTATGACAAAAGTCAATGTGCACACATCCGAATCCTCATCAAAATAGTCTCTCTATTCATTGTGTGTGTGCAATGAAATTAAGAATGCTACTCCAGTCAGTGCAACAATGTGAATTGAAAAAAAAAAAAACAATATGTAAGAAAATAAGAATGGAACCAATATAAAAATGCGAAAAAAATGGAATATAAAAATTGAACTGAAGTAGAAGAAAGTAAAAATAGACCCAAAATAAACAAATTAGTGGTATGTATATCTATGAACAAGTCTATAGAAACTGTGCATTTGTTGTACCCATGTTGATCAGATTCATAAAGAGCTGGCAGTTCACGTGTAAGAACTTGATGAAATCTCAGTTTGTAAGAGCCTGAAGATGAAACTGAAATCAAAATACCAATCATGAAGTAAAAAAAAGAAAATGATTGGATCTGATGATGATTTGTGGCGGAACCAGAATTTTCAGTGTTTCATTTCATCTTTTGAGCACATATTTAGTAACTGGGACACTCGTCTGCTCCTGTAATGTTATCAGCAGAATGACTGACACCTGTGTTATCCAGAGATGTCACATCATCTTCTATTGTGTTTATCTGTCATTGTCACTTTTATAACTAGTGCATCCTTTAACCCAGAAGGACCCAAACAACCACCATTAACCAAAAGCATCTACTGATGATTAATGTTTAATACCTGTTGATCCACTAATGCTATAAATACATGGAAATAATTGGTGTAAAATACAGTTTGTCATCTTTTCATGGTCATCAGATATGACCCATTTGGACGTTCAGAGGCTCTGTAGTTACCATGGAAACACCTTCACCTTCTATAACATTGATTACTGTAAGCCCCATTGTTTAGATTGAAGAGGAAAAAAAAGTGACTTTTAGCAAAATATATCATTAACCAAGTGTCTCCACCGTCATTTATCAGTTTTGATATAATAATAATAATAATAATGGATTAGATTTTTACAGTGCTTTTCAAGGCACCCAAAGTGCTTTACATTAGTGATCATAATTTTTTCGCTCAGACACTGAACTACTTTGCAGCCACAGCTGACGGAAGCGTGGCCTCTCTGACCACCACCAAACATTCATACGTATGCAAGGTGGGTGCGGTGTCTTGCCCAAGGACACAACGGCACATGACTAGGACATAGAAGGATTCGAACCGCCAACCCTTCAGTTTTTGAATGACCCACTCTACCGCCTGAGCCACAGCTGCCTTTAAATTTACTCTTAGCTTTTAGGATCAGTGAATTAAATGCATGAAAATATGACTAACTGAAAAACCTAAAATACAGAGGATAATATTATAATAAATGCCAATAAATCCCCTGAAGGGAAAAAAAAAGTTAAAATTGAGAGAAATTCATTTGGGAACTGTCATAAAAGTAAAATAGTGGTTGGATTCATATCAAAAACATTGGTAAAAATAGAAAATGAACACTAGAAAACACTTTCATATAAGAGGATCCCATATAGAGTGAGCGAGGCTGATGTAAGATTTGTGAATTCACCAGAACTGGTACTAATATTTAATATTTCAGAATGTTAAAAACAGAACACAGCTTGTACTGAAAGCTGTTTGTGTATCAACACTTGCAGTTTATGGAAAGAAAATCTGCGATGTGACAGATTATTAAAAACCTGTCATCCTGTCATATGATACATCTATTTGTGCATCCATTTTTCATTAGAAACAACAGCACAAAAGACTCTGAGATGCATTATTTCCTCTGCAACAATGCATTAGATGATGATGATGATGATGATGATGCTGAGGGTTCTCCTGGGAAATTTCACTTTGATCTTCCTGAAAGAGATTTTAGGCTTTTTTTTACATGAGCAGCTGCAGATGAAATGAAGTGGTTCTGCACAGAGTCATTTGGTGTAACAGCAGTTATTGACTTCCCATCGGTTGTCGAGTGGACTGACCTTGTCCTCCACCTCCTGCAGCCAAATTACACTGGTGTCACCGTGCAAGAGACGGATAGTCAGACTCCATTTCTCGCTCCTGTAATGTCACGTTAATGAACAGAACCAATTTCCAACAAATTAAAATTCATTTTCATGAGGCTTAAGTGCATCTGGCTGATACATTTCCATAAGCCAGACGGGGCTCAGGGGCAGCACTTGAGGCGTTACTGTGCTTGTAATAACTGAATTAAAATTTTATTAGAAGCAGCTAATTTCAAGTGGGGAAAATTACTCTGACAAGTTGGATGATTTTTTTTTTTTTTTGGGGGGGGGGGGGGGGGGGGTG
>JAPQRQ010000007.1:30092695-30104681 GCA_037367365.1 Apogon talboti
AATTAGAGAGAGAGAGAGAGAGAGAGAGAGAGAGAGAGAGAGAGAGAGAGAGAGAGAGAGAGAGAGAGAGAGAGAGAACATGTAATGTGAAAGGAACATGTATTTTAGAACATTACAACAACTGGTCCAGACCCCTGTCCACATTAACCCTTTGAACATCAGTACTTACATTAGTACCATTATTAGTACCTAACAGAGCACAGGTACACTCACTGTTCATGCAGACCCTGTAGACCACATTGGACCTGAGATTGTTGACTCACTGCCCTCACTCCGTTGCTGTCACTGTCTTGTAATGCATGTGGAAATGACCAAAAATAGTCACTTGCCCGATAAATGGTAAAGAGATGATAGAAATGTAACATTCTCAAATGAAAAACAATATAATATGCTTCTGTGGTTTGTAGAGAAGTTCAATGGCAAACGGTTAATTTTTGCATAAAGTGCACTTACAGTAAAGGGGATTTCTTCTGTTCAGCAGTATTATTTGTGTTGATATGTCAGTCTTTTTAAAACTCTGGTGAGTGACAGCTGTAATGACCAACCACTGTCAAGATTTCATCAGATATAGACATAGGCAGCTTCTGTCCCTGCAATATTTTGATCTCACTTCTCTACCATGAGAAGAGGCGGTGTTGTTATGAGAGGATTTTCTGACAGTAACACAACTAAAAAAAACTCCCCCGAGAAAAGACCTTCAGATAAACATGAAGGTAAATACTTTTTGCATCCAAAGTCGTTTAATTTGAGATTTCAAGGATTTCCATCCCAAAATAGGACTAGATGACCCGCTGAAGACAGAGATGGATGTGGACTCCTGCATGTGGCCTCTCATTGGCCACTGCTTTTCTGCCTCATTACACCCGACTCTCCACCCACGCAACATCTCAACTCAGTCTGTCTGACAGATGGACGCCACGTTGAGTCCCAGTGTAAGGTCATCGAGCAACAGGGGCGAACGTTTGGCGCCGCGCACGTGTGAAAAAAACCGACAGCTTGTCACCTTCATGAATAAACATGTGAGAATTGTCTAAGAAAAAGTGACTGTGAAGCGGTGGGGGGGGGGTTCCATCATAAAGTACCAGGAATTTAGTCATTTTCACACATCAAATAAAGGTCAAAGAAGTAAAAATAATAATAAAAACAAGTAAATTCATAAATTACAAAAGCAAGGACAGTCACAGAGCTTCCAAACACAACACACTTCGAAACAAAGAATTTTCAAACAAATCAAATTCTAAAAATCTAATAAATTCCAAACATGAATAAAGTTGCAAACCAGCAAATTCCAAATGTGAAAGAAACTAAATCCACTTTTACTCAAGTACTATATAGAAGTTCCAAGTAGCACATGTATTTTACATGAATATTTGGATTCTCTACAGCTTTACTCCATTCCACTGCATCCCAAAGGAAGATTTTCATTTTTTGCTCCTACTTGACCCAGCTGTCCAGCCATCTGCCCGTTTTCCTGCTTCCAGACACAAGTGTTAAATGTTCACTTGCTGCCTGTCACTAAACTCATTTCAATCTATACATGTGGGAGAATTCCACTTCCTGTCATTTGTATATGAAAATAATTATGGCAATTTCTTGGATATAAAGAAACTAAATAAATGTATTATCTTTGTTATTGTTGTTCAAGTTTTTTCTTTCTTTATTTTACCAATAGTCATCTGTAATATTATTTTGAAAAATATGGGAGACAGGAAGTGGTATTTTTACTCAAATCAGGTATGAGACTGCCTAACATATGCCACACACTGACAGATGCCTCCTCACCTCAACGTTATGGCTGCTTAGCATTCATTTACATGGTTAAGGTATTGATGTAAACCATCTGAATACTTGCACTGCTATTGGAAAGAATTCACTTAATTAGAAAGGGGAAAAAGCCCGAACAATCCCTTCCTATGAGAGTGTGTTCAATTGTTTCAACATCCTACCTCATTTCACAGGCTTTGACTCGGAGGATGGAGAATTAAAACGAGGCCCACTCTCAACATCTATTTGTACCAATTCCAAAAGCAGCAGCCGCATACAAGCCTTTTCCCCAGGTGATAGAGAACTTGTATTAAACTTTGAGCAATTAATTTAAGTTAATTGGAAAAAAAAAATTAATGCATGGCGAAATTTAATTGGGAGGGACTCTATCTACACACTCACATGGTTCCTGACTAAACAATGATGCACTAATACACCAGACATGTTAAAATGCAAAACCTGCATCAAATTTTCTATTCGGTAGCGACTTTCATATTAGACTAATCAGTCAGAGCGCCACTGGAATCGGCATTTAATTAATCAAGTTGTCAGCTCGGTACTAAGTTAGAAGCTTCTCCGCTCATTGATTTTCTTTGTCACTTCTTTCAGAGTTGTGAAGTGTGCTAAGGCAGCAGCGAGCCTCCATAATGTTATATACAATTATTAGAAAGTCAGCGCCATCACTGAACTTCCAGCTTTTCTTCTGTGAATCCAGTGCACTGTTTGTTCACTTAGATTGTTTTTCTGTCTGAATCATGTTTGTTTCACCAAAAGGACCACTGTTAGGATACAGCTCACAATAAATTGGAAAATACTTCCTCAAACGAATTTTTTTTTCACATATTTTCTTATATCCTCCAAGAATATATGTTGCTTGACATTACATAGTTTGAAAAAATGAGGGGAAAGAATCCAGATGTGTTCCGCTTTGGTTTGGTTTAGTTTTGGAACAAAGATTAAAATTATTTTTCGCTTTAACACATCTCATAATTTAATATATCCAAACAATCATAATATTTTTGTGCAATCCCTCAGGGACTCACCGGCCGATGGGCCATGAGCTGTTGTATTGTCGTTGTTAGCAATTTCTTCGACCAGTAGTTTCATTTGAGAACATGTTTGGACTCATTTCAAATTTTAATGTAGTTTCCTCGGGACAATGTCTATAAAGTTTTTAGATTTAGATTTTTGATGAATTTTTGAAATCTAAAAAGATTGCCTTTACTCATAACACTATTGATATCTGTAACCATTTCCATTGTATAAGCAAAGTATTCTATAGTTACTGTTGAGCACTGGTAGGAAGTCATATATGGACTTTCAATGGGTCCGTGACCTGAGTTTGACCCTTCAACGTCACTCAAAGTCAAGGTCACCATGAATGAGCATAATTACAATTATAAACTCTGAATTTTATAAATATTTGTCTTGACATGATGCACTCAATCCACAGTTAATTTATAAAGCACATTTATATTTACCAAAGTTCTTTATAATTGCATCAGGAGCTCATGTCAAGACTGTCAAAAAATAAGTGCAGAGGTTTTCTGTAATTCTGTTAATGTCCAGAAATCCTCTGTTCAGACAAATGCGCAGAAAGTCTTCCATTCGACAGAGAGTACCATTTCTGTATCTGCAACCTGATTTACCTTTGAGCTCAGCTGTTTTCTGGAAAGCATTAAAACCACATCATTGAGCATCATTGTTGCACTGACACGTTAATGCTTTAGGAAACAGAAGGAACACTACTGTTTAACCATACAGCTTCCAGCAATGTAATGTTGCCCTTCTTTTCAATAATTTCTGTGTCACTGTATCATTTAATATTTTTTACATTTACAATAACTGGACATTCGTTTGGCCGGTATGGATATAGCTGTAAAAATATAGTTAAAAAAAAAAAAGACTACAGCACGAAAAATGCAAAAAATGATCCTCTGCATGTTCTTTACTCCACAACAACAAACTAAAAGATGATAAACATGCATTGAGCTTTCAGTTTAGACATAAATAACATTAATATAATGACTTAATGCAGATTGAAGCATGGAATGATACAAATAAAATGCCTCATAGTTCCACGTCTTCAATATTCATTATATTTTCTACAAAAGCAGAGCTTGCAAAACTCCCATGATGTTATTAAAACCTGATCTCTAATGTATTCAATTTTCCCAAGTTGCAGCAGCAATCCATCATTAAAACAATGGGCCCAATAAAAAGTGCATTCATCCACTGTGCGGCAGGGATAAAGTTACAGTGGAAATCTGATTGTCTCATCAGAATTCCTGGTGAACACCATCACTGAAAAGAAGGCACACATTAATCAAGAAGCAGAGGCCAAATGAGATGTATGCACCCCCCCACCCCCCCACCCCACACAAACCCTCTGTTCCACAAACCTTCTACTCATTCAACATTTCCATGAGAGCAGAAATGTGAACCGGATCCAGCTGACCCAGTCAAAGTCTGCATGCCTGGCACTGAAGCAACACATGTAATATCAGCATCAAAAACACTTACTGTCCAGCTGTTCCTGACAAATGTTTAGACTGTAAACATATCAGTCCTCCACAGCGCTGGGTCTTTTCATAGTGTTGAGTGTTGACCCTGTAGCACTTCACCTGAGCCAAGGTCATCATCCTTGTTTATAGATTTTCCAGATCGTACAGAAGTTATATTCGCTATGCTGAATAATTCTACAATGCTGTGAATACACTCAAAGAAATTGTACTATAATTTAGTTCCTTGACCCTTAAAAACACTCCAAGGAAGAGGGTTCATGTTTGATAATAGAACTGACAGCATCGACAGTGGAAGTAGCTGGTGGTTGAGTTGAGTCTTATATTTGGTGTTTACATTTAGTTTAAATTCATTGCTTTTCCATTAAAGGTTTATTATGGTCAACATTGAGGTCAGGAACAAACTATTAAAAGAGACAAACTTAGAACTGAAATCAAAAGATACTCTCAGATCAACATTATCTGTTGTTATGATGTTAGTGCATAATTTCATCCAGCAGGAGTTTGACTGTTTTGTCATTTTACAAGGAGTTGACAAATGACATTGATCCATGAAAATCTTAATTTTCCACCCAGATCATTACAATATAATTCCTTCAGCCCCATATGAAAGGTTGGCACCGCCCTCTGTGAGATGCACACCCCACTACATGCACAAAATACATACGAATATTCAGCATTCTTTTGTGCAAATAAACAGAATTGTATATTAACATTGTATTTAAAGTAGTATAAATGCATTTTCTGGACGAACTGCGCATGAATACATCATGTTTCTGTACTAGTTGAGGGCATGTGACGTCGGTAACATCCACTCTCACCTCTACCATCATGAATGTAATACAGACTGCCTGCATCTGTGTGTTATGTACAATGGAACGCACCGGCGTGTGTGATAATACAGATATATGTGTAATACTACTGTCGTCTGTATAATACCACTCACTACTGACTGTCACATTCACTATTGCCTTCTGTCATAGTCTCTTGTTGCTGTGACTGCATTGCATTATGGGATATTTACCTTAGCAAAATACCCAAACCCAAAGCTTGCATACCATAATATTTATCCAGAAATAGACTGGAAGTTACAAGTGGTGTGGAAATTTCTCAGCTCTACAAAGCATTGCAATGTGAAGTTTTACATCAATGCAGCAATTCAATAAATCAGGAGTCTGCAGCATATGTCAGACATTCTCCCATGTTAACACTCATTGATTATTGTTCAGCCTCAGACTGGACAGTTAAGGTGTAAAGTCACATTGCTGCGTTGTCCTCTTGCATTGAATTGTGGGTTAACTTCAGGTTAATGTTATTGAGATGTTGTAAAGTCTACTTTTACTTGGGAAATACAATGAATCAGAGGAAGCACATGGGCTGTTTTCCACCTGACCCACCATCTGTGACCATAAACACACTCCTGATGAACAAAAACAAGTGGAGCTACTGTTACGTTTTCACCTTGTGGAATCGTTCAGAGCCAATGATTTATGGCTTTATTGGGCTCTAGAAAACCCCAAGTGTCACCACCTGTTGAGTCACGGTATACACTCCCATCATAAAGCCACTTTACAGAAACAGTTAGTGTTAAACCTGCATGCCATGACTAAGCCAAAGGACAGGTAATGGTATGTAATCAGTGGTATGGCCTTTCATAGAGCTGCTATGTGAAAACAACCTATTTTTAATGATTAACACACTAAGGTTATGGCAATGAATAACACACTAAGGTTAAAATTTGGAATTTCAGAGTATTTCTATGAGTGCCCGATAAAGAGTTAACAAGAAGCAAGTTTACTTGCGTAATGGAGTTGCACTTGTAGTGCTATGTCTGCCTGAAAGATGCTTGAACTTCAGTCTCATTGTGTTTTTTTTTACATTGACAATAAAGTATTGAGTTGAAGCAAAAGAAAACAAACTGTACTATACTGCAGAGTGTCATATTCTTTTGCATCACATTGTCTCATGTTTAATTGCATAATCTTCCATTGAGTTTGTTGTTAAATTGAAATTTCTGAGGGGAGCAACAATAAGATTTGTATGCAGTGTGTTGTTATATAAGTGCCTTTTTGGTTCCAACAGATAAGGTCAGTTTCACTTCTTTCTGACTATTTTGAGTTGTTTTCAAGGTGTGCTTTGGCAGCTTTTAGGTTTGTTGTGTTTTCAGTATTAGTGAACAGATGGACAGCAGTGTTTCCCTTTAGATCTGCTTAATGTTAGCACAGAGAGAACTGACAGATAGATTATCATCTGACGATAACCGCTTCGTTCCAAACTGTCCGTCACTCCCTGCATGGCTCCGAGTCTATAAATCTGGAAGTCCATCTGTCTGTCAGCATGAAGACGTCGTTGAGGTTTGGGCTCTAATTAGCACTGGGAGTTTTTAGAAAGGAAGGTGACCAACGGGGGGGCAACCAGGCCTTATGAGTGCATTCACAAACACAAAATTACATCTAAAACCTGTAGTGAAGGTGTGGACAGCATGATTTCAGTGACCGGACTGATGGGAAAATTTCCAAGGCTCAATTTAAAATGGACCCCTGGAGCTTTCGTTCCGGTTTGCCTCTACGACTTTGCTTAAAAAAAAAAGTGAAAATATGAATATGCAAATGTGACGAAGCTGCCAACCTCTTCCCACATTAGTAAGTATTTTATTTTTCTCCAGTCGTAGACCTAAATAGTAAGGTGTTTTGATGGAAGCGGTCCAGTTTTGGTGTTTGTCATCTCCTGCTGTGCGCCAAATTGTCTGTCAGACTACCTGAGCAAATTCAAACACCAGCTCCTTAATTACACGTCCCACCACAGGCTGCAGCTTCCACTCCAATACAGGCCTGGAACAGCAGAAAGCCGAAAACAGATGGGTGAAAGGTACGACATGTTAGAAACGTTCCAGAAAATTAAATATCTTTGCCATTAGAGCGTGTTCTCAGTAGCTGTCCTCAGCATTGGTTCTGGTTTTTGGACTGGTCTCAAAATCATTAAATGAATGTATTCTCTTAGAGACTAAAACAAAGGCAAAAAATAAATAAATAATCTGAATGTTTCTCAGACCAGAGGAATGTGGTGTTTTTAATTCAAGACCACAACAGCAGGAACAACCACTCATCTATCAGTCCAGTCACATTTATTTGTCAAATCATTACTGATTTGGTGCATGATTTCAAGTAAAACCTCCTGCTTGCATTCAACAATATTTAGACCCTTTTTTTTCTATTTGAAATTTTTGGAGAAGCAGAAATGGGTCACCTGGAAGATGATAACCAAAAATGATCGAATAAAAATACAGAAATTTAACAAAATGCACAGAAGAATGTAAATTTGCAATGCGACAGAAAACTGGGGCCATGACAGACTGGTTTCATCCAAACTGTGACCAGAGTGCTAGAAACCCTCCATGACAGGGTCAACTGACAGGATTTCACTCATGTGGAAGAACAGGCCCTGTCCGTCAACCAGGGACGGCCCATAATGGTCAGGGTTCTGATCCTGATGGCGGCTCGTAGAGGTCATGTTCCAATTAACACACACATTATACAACTAACTCCCACAATAATTATATTCTAGATTCCTGTTATATCAGACTACTGTTCATTTCATGTTACCCAGAGGGATCGTTGACTGAACGTTGTCAGAATCATCTTTCCAATAATTTGTTGGTTTGTTTTTAGTAAGCTCTTGGATGTTGTGTGATTAACGGCTGCTTTTGTGCTTTTCTTTATTAAACAGTGGCAGATGCTGATCTTTATACAGAGCGCTCGGTGTCAATCTGCTCGTCTTTACATTGATTATAGGATCGTGGCAAGAATGGAGGAATGTGTATTCATCTGTACCACAAAATGCACCGAAAAACAAAAACGATCATTCAGTTGCCAGATGTCGTGCTCAAGTCTGTGACAGTGATGGCACTACATGGACCCCACACTTGTGTCGTCTGCAAAAGCATTTTAACAACAACAACACAGAAATATAACAACTCCAATGCTTGTGCTTTGGGGATGTTCCTTCACGGACTTGAAAGGAATACTTTAATTATTAATATGCTTAGCCTGACTGTTGGGGCAGCTTCCCCCAGTGGAGCGCTGATGGGATGTGCACGCAGCCCATTACATCCATCACTCTGGGGAAGCCTATAAAAGCACTAGACTACGTTTAATATACAACAGTAAACATTTTGGGGTCTATGTAATTTTCAAATATCATGCAGTCATCTTAAGTTATTGTCTACCTGCAATTTATTAAAGGGACATTTTTATGGTCTGTGCCGGAAGGTGGCCAGGGAAAATAAAGGCAACTGAAAGGTCGGTTAACGCCACAGCCACCTTGCAATTGTTACCTGAGGTCCTGAATACATAAATATGCCACTGGTATAAAAAAAAAAAAATGCAAAGCCATAGTCAGACTTCAGATGTACAGCTCCAGAAAAGTAATTTATAATGTCAATGTATTATAAGTAATTTATTAGATATAAATCACAGGTGGCTCTGGGGCTGACTCTAAAAGCTTTTCCCCTCAAATGGACCTTCTCACTATCTGGCATCTCTGTTCCAAGAAGATGAACCTTGGTGCACAGTGTCCAAAAGAAGTGATTGGTTAGTAAGTGGTGCTTTTAAAGTTTTGATGCTCCATCTGGAAGCTTTTGGGATAAGTTACCATGGTGATTTAACCCGGTAAGCAGTAAATACCGGTGGTTCTTTAAATCCTGCTTTGACCCAGAAGTTACCTCACCAACCCCTTAGTCCTGCTTCATGATGCAGCTCACAAACCGCTCAGTGGTATCACAGGTATCAGGTTTTCAACTTGTTCTGTCAATCAAAAAGTTTGCAGCTCTCGTTCAGAATGTCTTCGCACTAAAGGGAAGGCGTTGGAACTAGATGATCGACAACACGGACAAGTGTAGAGTCACATATATGCAGATATGAGGAATTTGAAGTTACAGTACTTGCAGTTTCTGTTCTGCTATTGGCAACTGAAGCCGGGAGGAAAAGCCGCTAACTAACTGCCCTCTGAGTGAATGTGTAAGTGAAACATATATTTAAAGCACCTGTGGATCAAATTAATGTGTTGCTTAGATGTAGTAGGCCATGTAAAAACAAAACAAACAAAAACTAAACTAAACTGAGCCTTCAGTGCTTTAACATGATCTCAATTATGTCATTGTCCATAAACCAGATCAACAGGATGTTCTAGTAGGTTCAGGTTGCTTTATTTATACCCGTAAGGAGATTTGATGATGACATCCTTTTGACACTTCTCAAAACACAATGACACGTTACATGAATTTGCTATAGACGTGACGCAATAAAAGTGCTCAAAGTTCCACCAACAAGGGCATAAAAGATAGAGATGGATTAAAGAATAATTATTTTTTATCTCTTATCAAAGTATAACCTTTTGGTAATACTTTTATATATTTTAATCCTCCGTTTCCAACAAAACCTTCTCTGGAGCAGGTTAGGTTTGCGGGGAGACCACGGAGAATTAACCTTCTAAGAGGTAATCCACCTCTTTGGTACTGGAACTTCAGGGTTAAACCAGAAGTTACCTCACTAACCCTTTAATCCTTTTTCATGGTACAGGGTCCTGCTGCTCCTGAGATGCAGCACACACCTAATCAGATACAAAGTGTTCATCTTGTAGAGGTGAGGGGGCAAATGGACCAGTGGCTGAAATTGGTGGCAAACTACAGAGCACCATGCCATGACTCTTAATAAAAGACGTCAGATTCAATAAGCTGTGCTGCATCGTGGCTGGACCACACCTTGTTTTGTCTTGACTGCCTTCTCTCAGGTTATTGATTCTGCCTCCCTCCACTGACAGAAGCCTGTGATGCTTATTAACCCACAGGATTTAACCACAATGAAACAAGTACAGCTCAGACCCCAGAGGTACAAAACACTGAAGGAAACTCATCTCCGCTCCTCTCCGACACTCAGACAACTCTAATTGTTTTTTTCTCTACTCCATGTGGTGTTTGCAGTTGATATTGGAAATGAATGACTACAGTGGATTAGAAAACATAGTAACCAGCATATTGTTAACATGGCAAATATAACTGACATGAGTATGTAATAAGAGTGCCTTAAACACTGCTTTTGTGGTGTAGTCAAGAAAATAAATAGTTTTGAAAGAAAGGACGTGGACAGAAAAAGAAAAGTTTGGATCAGCTGCTAATGTTGTATTGTAGCTAAAGAAAATTACTGAAGAAAAAGTCAAACTATAAAGTGATCAAAAATATATATACACATTTCTTGAGCACAAAACCCATGATTTGCATCTTTCCTCAGCCTTTATGTTGCAGGTTCCATGCTGTGTTCTTCCCACCTTTTTGGTCAAGTGTACAAATGTTGATGTCACCTCACTTTTCACCTACATTCCCACCCAGGAAGCAGTTCAGACAGTGAAGAGACAGCTACTACAGGACCACAGACACACACACACACACACACACACACACACACACACACACCAACAGAAAAAACCTTAATCCAGACTTGATATCCTTGAGCTCTGCCTGAGTTCTACATACTGTACTTCCGGTACAATGGACACTTCTATTCCCCCCTTGACTTTTTCCTTTTAAGCAGGTTATCTTAAACAAAAATAAGGAGGACATTATGGGAGAAAGAGATGGCAACTGCAAGATAATGTACCCCAGGCGATTAAAAGGTTCGGTAGCCTTTGCAAAGCGGGTCAGCTGTTGTGTGTTCATATTTGGTTTTAATTGAAGGCTAAGAGTGAATGTTGTACTGACCGGTAGGGTAAGAATGTCTATTGACAGATATGGAATGGCTTATATGAATGTGTCTGTAACCTGGTTTGGATGGAAACATTCATGCTGTGGCTGTGAACCCAGAGCTCTGTAAAGGTCTTCTAAAAAGGAAGGACACATGACAACATTTTTTCTCTGTAAACATTTCTGGAGTGCCATCATAGGAATGGCTACGATACGGCACAAAACCCTCAGGCTACATATCTATCTATGTAAAAAAAAAAAAAAAAAAAAGAGTCAGGTAGTCCTTGACCAAAACGTCAGTGATGGAAGTTCATTTCCCCTGATCAGTCTGATTATACTGGAGGATCTTATAAGCCTCATCCTGAAGTGGTCAATTTTCCCTCACACAGTACAGCTTTAACAGCAGCTATTTTACATGATTAGGTTAATTTTATCTTTTTTAGTATCATTTAACTCTTCATTTTTCTCCCAAATAAGGAGTATGGTATAAGTGCCTTGTTCTCTGGGGTCGTGTGCTGGGTCTGTCTCCTCACTGTACGAGGACGCAGCTTTTAAAAGGTTTTATGGTTAAACTTGAAAAACTGCAAGTTGAAAGAATGTCATTTGATTTGACCAGTGATGATATGTTTAGATGCTAGTAAAGGGTGTGGGCTTTACAGGTAATTGGAAAACGTAATGGAGGAAAAAATGTTTTTATTGGAGACAGCATCCCTGGTGTGACTGATGTCCAGGACCACGACTGAATCACAACACGGAGTTAAGACCAGGACACAGAGCCAAAGTCACTGTTAGTGAATGTATTGATCAAGTGATCAAATTGACTAATTATGTAATGAATTAAGTAGTAATTAAGTTTTGAGACCAAGACAATCCTTTGAGTTTTGACTTGAATATAGCTGTATGATTCACAAATCCTTGCAAGGATAAAAATCAATTAATATCCTTTTTGAGTGATTTCTTTTCTAAA
>JAPQRQ010000007.1:30156728-30170537 GCA_037367365.1 Apogon talboti
CCTGGATTTCTTCACCGTCTGCATTCATATTCCATTTACTCTATTAATGATCATGTTCCATTACACATCTATATGTGATGTGTTCTGGCTGTTAAAACAGATCGCCCCCGGTGGAATTAATAAAGTTGTCCGAATCCAATCAAATGTCAAACGTGACATATTTTTACTTCACTACACACATTTATCTGACAGCTTTGCAACTTAAGCTGAAACACATGGTTTGCAAACCAAAGAGTAACGGTTTAAGTAATTGTTCATGTAAAAATACACAAACCTGACACCAGCTGTTTAAAATGAGTGGAATTACTGCTTTTTCTCATGCATAATATGTAAACCTGTAGAGTCACTGTTGTAAGTTTTATATATTTACCATAATAGCCAAGGATAAACCCACTGTAGCTGAAGTCCTGTCATTTTAAGGTAATAGACATATTGACAGAATTGGCAGATGGATTATTCAGCTGTAGCCACTCAAAACATGGTGATGGAATCCTCATCTGCATGCTTTCAGGCAAATGTTTCTCAATTTATAGTCAGAAAAAGTGACCAAAATAACTTTAACATGGCTTAGATAAGCACTGAAAAGTTGGAATTATGTGTTTTGTTATTACATCTGAGCTACACTTTGGACATTATCTGTGAACTCTGAACTTATCTAAAAACATCTGGGTCAAGAAAAGACATAAATATAAGAAGAGGAAAAGGCTAAGCAATATTTTCCAAATCAACCACAGTATAATCCATATCTGCTATGTGTTAGAGCCTGAAGCTGCACGGCGATTACCTCTGCTTCCCTCAGGGCGGACACTAAAACATGACACATAAGGAAGGGAATCAATTGCTGAAGGCTTCCACTCAGCTGGTATTTATCTCTGATAACACAGGAGGTGGAGAAATGAAAACACCAAGGACCCAAAGTTTCCTAAAAACAAACTTGAACTTTACTGTGCAGATTAAATATTGAATTTATGTAATATTCTGGTTTTCCACCGGGCAAAATCGTAAAAGTGATGATACAGTTGTGACTTTGTGTAGTTGGACATCAGCCTGATATTTTTTCTAATCAGACTGATCTTTCACAGCTTTAGAAATAATATAATTATTGGATGACGTTGATGACTTTTTTTTATCATTAATTAGTTTTTTGTGCACAGAACACATAAAACAATGGCATTAAAACCTGGAACCACAAAACCTGAATTCTCTCAATGCTAACATGTGAACATGTAGTGTTGAAAAACGATAAAGAATTAATACTATTCTTTATTAATATTAATATTCAAGAACAGAATATTTCGAGGGTCACAATGGGCTGTTGTACACAACTGTAGAAACTGAACTTCATCACACATGTGTGCAACAAACTCATCTGACAGTCTTATTAATAGAAATGTTTTATTCAATAATGAGATGCTCCCAAATTTGCATCTGTACCTGTCAATCACACCTGTCAATCAAAGACGAACACAGCACACATCGAAGGCTTTTATTAGCTCTAAAATTTTATTGACACCGGATAAATCACTAGAGGAACCTTCAGAACATTTATAAGTGGATCCAAATAAATTGAAAAAATTCGCCCCATAATAAATTACACAGTTTAAATTTTTAGGTGGTTCTAACTTTGAAATACTTCTACATTTACTTTGCTTTCAACCCTTGGTCCTTGTCCCACTGTTCCTAATGTGCTAAATCCTAATGTATACATTTATTGTTTCAGTTTAATGAATTCAATAATATAATGATGCTATTTGAGACACTTTGTTGTTGTAGAGCTCATATCTGAAGTGTTATCTGATTTCAGTCACTACAGGTGTGTGTATCTTAGCAATGAAAATGGAAAACAACAGAATACAAGGGACAAGTTCTCAATACCAAACTGATGGTTGTTCAAGAAATAAGGAGCTACTGCATCAGTTAGGGTAAAAGAACATGATTCCCACTAAAACATATTAACCATGTAGTAATGATCCACTGGAAGGCTCTTACATATTTGCTTAGTTCAATCCAGGTGGTGACTGCACTGGTAGTCGACGTATACTAATGTAAGTCACTAAGGCTACGTTCAGACAGCAGGTCTTAATGCACAATTAGGATGTTTTGGTCAAATCTGATTTTTGTGTGCGCTCGTTCATATTACACATTAAATGCGATTTCTATCAGTTTTGAGTATGGATTGAATGCGACCCTGAAGTGACCCACATGCACAAAAGAGGTCCTGACGTAATACGTGACCACGCAGGCACGCACTGTGTTTACGGGAGTAAATATGTTTTTCCTGCCGCTCCTCCTCCTCCTGGGACGCAGAATTGTGACGTTTGTCACATTTCAAAGACGTAAAGGTCGTATAAATGTGACCTGGCCGTTCAGACTGAAGTCGCATTGCAAAATATCGGATACGTGTCGGATTTAGGACCACATATTAAAGTTGCCTGGGTCAGATTTGAAAAAATCTGATTTGTGCCTTTGAAACTGTCTTTAACAGATCGGATACAGGTCACATATGGGCAAAAAAAATCAGATTTGGGCCACATTTGGCTGCAGTCTGAACGTAGCCTCGGATCGGTTTCCCTGATGTAATGGTTTGGGGCAGCGCTACCAACTTTGGGCCCCCAGAAACATTTTCTCATTGGGCCCTTGCTACAAGAAAGCCACTTGGAATAAATTGTCGGAGGAAGGGGTGGGGTGTATTACCCCCCCCCCCCCAAATGCTGAACCCCATGAATATGTCATGTTTACCTGCTCTTAATGCTGCTCAGATAATGGTTGTTCAGGAAGCAACATGTAGAGTGTTTCTTGACCTGAAGTATTTACCCTTATTCCTTCTCCATTTCTTCATGGAGCCTGAATCCAAACGTAGTGTTGAACTTGTAGCTAAAACATCCAACCTGAAGTACACCATCTTAAACATCGTCAAAATGTAACTTTACCGTTAAACCTACAACAGGTTGCCGGTGACCTGTTGGATATTAAGAAGCTACAACTCAATAAGCGCTGAGCACACCCTAAGAATAGACTGCACCTGAAGTAACTCTGGATGTAATGCATATGCAGGAAACCCACTGCTTTTAAAGAATAGATCAAGAGATCCAAGCAGATCCAGGAGACCCATGCCTTCTGAGACATTTACTCTCAGTAAACTCCACTGGTTTGCCTCTAGGCATTAAATAACACTCACACATACAGTATGCACATATATAGAGTCAGCCTATATAGTTTAATTTCTTCTGCTTTCTCTCTCCATATACTTTGAGTGCTTTATTTAACGCCTCGGGAAATGGAAATGCGAACAGGAAATTGTGCATCACACTGGTTCATATTCAGACTTTGCCATAGGTCTGCTCTTCCTCCACCCTCTTAAATCTCTGTGATAATATTGCACTTGGCCCCTGAGTTATGGAAAGGTCCAGAATCATGCTCTTCCTCCATAGTTCACAGTGATTAAGTCGCCTGTGTGAAGATACGGATCCACACAGGACTTATTCTGCATTTTACTCTGCTGCATCATAAAGCCTAGAATATGAGCAGGGTCTTTGGTTTTTAATGTGCACTGGATTAAGTTATTTCTTAGGAAAACAGACAAGATAAAGTACAAACTCACACATATTACACCCACACACACTCAAAATGTCATTACAGAGAAAGGAAATTAACGCAGTGCTTAACATAGATTACACATAAATAAATATAGAACATGCTGATACAGATCAAATTTGAATAAAAGCAGAATACAGCACAGTTATTTATTTTTTTCTAGTTTAATAATGAATGACTCCCAACAGCACATTCTCTGGATACAACACATAGAACTCAAGATGACTCCTGGTGATGGTGAGGAGGATGAACAGTACGTAGGTAACGTCCAAGTACAAGCTGCTGTTCTCCTGCAAATACATGAGCTCAGAGCATGATGGGAAACTCATAGATGGTCAAGCATCTGATTGGTTCAAAGTTTTGATTAGAAACATACCATTCAGATAAAATGAGTGTGATTTAATTCATTGATTTCAGCAGATTTCTGCTGGTTGACGTGAACATTTGACCAATACAATCTTAGTTCTAACTATACACCAGCAATCTACAGCACCGTTTCACCATCTATAATACACCATCAGTAGGATACACCAAAACTCATACACCTTTGGCTTCAAGTCAAGTGTTTCTGACCCAAGATGGGACTAACTCAATATATATATAGCGCCAAATCATAACAAACATTATGTCATGAGACTTTACATATAGAGCTGGTCGAAACCAGACTCTTAAGCCAGTTTACAGAAACCCAACAGAGTCCTCCAGGAGGAAACACTTGGTGACAGTGGTGAGGAAAAATGTCCTTTTAACAGGCAGAAACCTGGAGCAGACCCCAGCTCCTGGAGGATGGTCGTCTGCCTTGACCAGCTGGGGTTAAAGAGAGAGAGAGAGAGAGAGAGAGAGAGAGAGAGAGAGAGAGAGAGAGATTGGAGGAGTGGGGAGACACATGGATGTACAGCAGACTGAACTACAACTATTAAAAACTAAAACAGCCGGTGTAATAGCTAGAACAAATGTCCGTAACTGTTAATACTACTACTACTGTTAGTACCAATAATAGAAACCTCTACCATCTATGGAAGTATATAATAAACAGTATCAGAAGTATATGGATACATGAGTGATGATGATGGAGGCAGCAGAGAAGCAGGACCACCGCAGCAGGTCCAGAGATGATCCAGGGAAAATCTGACTCATTTTTCTCCAGTCAGGGTTGTCAGGGTTGACTGCTTCATCCCAACTGTTTTCTCTAAATGTGTGGAGCAAGCAACCCCAACAGGGCTCGAAGTCAGACTGTTGAGCGGCCTCGGAAAAAATAGCCTGAAGCAACACAAATGCTGGAACACAGATAACTCACACTGGACCTGTGTGCACAGATTTCATGACATGGAATTTGCAGTTGGATTTCCTGCTTTTATGACTAGAGTCACTGCAATACAAGACACCAAACATGTATATTTTAGAATAAACCAAAAGTAACAATGACTACTTTTTCCTGCAGGATTTGCTCATCTTTTGATTGGAAAAGCTTTGTCAAAACACAGATACAATGCTCTATATTTACAGTTTCACTTGTTTTTTCTGGTCATTCTGCAGTATTTGGCAGAACCAACTTCGATGCATAGCCTGACCTACTGTACCTGCACATTTCATTAACACTGTGTCACTGCTGAAGAAAGGTCTGCCTCAATCCACTATCATTCTGAAAAAGGGGTAAAAACTCTCCAGGTCATTTCTTAAACTAATTGCATGCTGTGAGCAGCATTAAGGGTACCAGGATACCACCATGGTGCCGGCTCCAAAAGGCTGAACATCACTACTGCTCTTTCTGCAAAACCCCAGATACAGTGACACATAAACAACGTCACATAAAGATTCAGACACCGTATATGATGCATCCCTGCCCAAGTCACATTAATACAGAAGAAAAATCATCAACGTTGCTTTGTGATTGTGATTAAGATTTCTGTTTCAAGCTCTTCTTCACCTCTGCCGACTAGTCAGATAATTTAAAACTCTGGCACAAATCCAGGTTGTTTGCTCTTTATCCAAATAAAAATTCCAGACTTTTTCAAAACTGCTATTTTTTTCTCCCAAGACCTTGACTTTATGTACTTTTATATTTGTGCACCTACTTTTTTGGTTGATATTCTACCTATTGTGTGTAGCAGAAAAGTTCATTTTATTAAATGTATGAATGAATGAATGCATAATTCACAGTAAATTATGTTTTACTGACAGAAACATTTTGTTCCACATAAGTGCATGAATATCACACAAACAAGTTTCACTAGAATCACTCCAGTACCGATCGGTTAGTGAAATCATATTGTTTTTTATATGTTTTCCTCATTTATTTCTTATTTTACAAGATTATGTGCCTTTGAGCGTACTCTAAAATTCAACTATGAGAGAAACATTTTTTCCATGTTTTATTAAGACTTTCACACAAAATTTCAGACTTTTCCAGGTCTGGAAAACAGTGTTTCAAAATTCCATACTTTTTAAGACCTGTGCAAGCACCCTGAAAACAAGGCCAAAGTGTATTACTCTGCTGAATCTTATGGCAGCATTTCCTCCAACACATCATTTTACCTTTTTTTCAACAGTTTCTTCAAGTGGTGCAGATTGTGGGTACAAATACAGAATAATTAACAGCACTATTATCAGGGGTGATCATTCATTGTGGATTTGGCCCCAAGAGTCATTGTCTTATTGCACTTCTTTATACTTCCATGTAGGCATTTGCATTTTCTGAATATACTACCTTTACTAGACTGTTGCGTGTATTTGCAAAACATTCTCATCATCTTGAGTCAGTGAAACTGAGCATCGCGCACATAAATCCCTCACAACTTCAAATTTATGCAATCTAGTCCATAATTAATGGATTGTGCACTTTAGAAACATTGCTTGTTTGGTCGAATATACATTGACTCTCCAAAGGGATGTGTTTTTCTGCCTGTATTGCTTTTTCCCCCTTCCATATTATTGTATTACTATTATTATATCATCTAAGTCTGTCTTTCCAAGGTGGTGGATGAATTCCCAGACTATTTGGCCAAACACCAAAACTGAAGCTACTAATTTATTCTTCCAACAAAATATTCCTCTGCCCTTGTGAACTCCATCACGTCCTCCCAATCTCCCAGAGCTCGACTGGGAACATCTGAAGCTGCTTTTTTTTTGCAGTACAGACATTAAAAAAGGCTGAGGGTGGTTGTTCTGAAATGGGGGGGATTTAGAAGGCGGGTATTTTTTCTAAGTTTAATGTAAACCCCTCATCCCCTCCTTTCTGAAATGTGTTCACAAAATAAACAGGGGAAAAACTGCACACAAACAGCAAGGCGCTTTTCCTGCATAACTTAAAAACCTCAGCACAGGAGACTGCTGCTTATGTTAAATGTGTTGCACAACCTTCTACCTCCACACTACATTCTATTATTCTAACATTTCCAGATGTCCTCATATACTCCTGTTGTACGTTTTGTCAAGGAGACAACAGCAATTTTATTATTTATAAGCCAATATCCAATCTTCCCTGTTTGGCAAAAATAAACATAAATAAAGTCTTATTTCCACTGATTTCTTATATGTTTTGATAGAGTCTGTCTCCGACTGTTTACACAGATACTATGGAATAGGTTTAAGGTGATTATGGAATTACCTGTCAGGAAGATTATAGTGTATCAAACCTGAAAATATCCAATGCTTAATAGAAAAGGTGTTCCGTAAGGATCAGTTTTGGGATCCTGTCTTTTCAATGTATTATATTGATAATACTGTGTTACTCTAACTGTAACATTCATTTCTACACTCTCCATCCATCTGAAATGATCTTCCAGTTTTTACATGTATTACCTGTTGATCCAGGTCAACTTCAGGTCTGCTTTGCTCCTCCCTCACATTGCCACATCAGTTCCACCTGTTGCTCACAGGTGTGCCTAATCAGCTGGCCAGAATATAAGATGAGCAGATTCATTCAACCAGTGCCAGATTGTTCTCGCTCAGTGTTTTCTCCTTGCCTGATTTTCCAGTTCCGACCTCACCCGATCCTGATGATGTCTCCTCTTCTCAGCCCCAGTAAACTGAACCACAGTCTTCTGTTTTTTGACCATGAGATTTGCCTGTCTGTTCCCTGATTCTCGTCTGCCTGTGACTGTGTGGTGTCTCTCACCTTTGGCTTCGCTGTGATAGACCTCTGTATCATCTGTTATAGTCTGTGCATCGTGTTCCCTGGACGTTCCTCTGAGTCAGAGTCCAGTTCCGGTCAAAGTCCGGTTCCAGTCTGTGCTCCAGTCATCTGTTATCTTTGTTACTGTGTGTCCTCAAACTACTACCTGTACTCAACACTGGATCTAACCTGCTCCTCTGACCAAGTGGCAGCATCTTTGTCTACTACATGGAAACTTTGGGTTCACATCAGGGCTACGCACCTGTTCACCTGAACTTACCTCAAATAACAAAGAAAGAGAACATAACAGAGGAAGTGCTGCCATTATTCCTTTCCAAGTTCTGCCTTCCTGTTATCAGCACTACCTATGGAGTTTCTGGCTTGTCCGAGTGTGTTGCGCTTGGGTCCTCCCTGTACACTACCCGTTACAGAGACAGCTTTTATTTTTAATTTGTTATCTCCGGTTTTGCATGTATTTTGAGACTGTGTTAATTGCGCTTCATGCTGTATGTAACTGTGGAGATGATACATTATCTCACTATAGTAATTCATTTTTCTTGTTCAGTAGCAGAGGTTTTAGGGTATGCGTGGGTGAACAGGCTGTTCATACATATGTAATTGCAGCATATTTTATATATTGCTCTCGTGGTTGTATGTGTTATTCGTGGGTTCCTATTTGCGTATGAAAATCAGGTCCTATACATACGTCAATCAACTAAATTTCTATATCCCTAGCTCAAATTATGGGTTGAATAAGCAGGTTGCCCACAACAGCCTATATAGATTCTCTCGTGTTGCAAACTGAGACAAGTATTTTCTTTTCTTTTTTTTAACTATTGTTCACCTCGAATGTTTACTTGTGCTCCAGGAATGCTGACTCACCTGTTCCTTATGTGCAAAAAACACCTCTGTTTTGTTTTTAAAGTGCAAATCAAAAGTACAGCAGAGAGTAGGAGGCTTTGCAGAGGTTGTACTGCATGTGGTCGTGCTCTTAAGAAAAAAAAGATGGCCCATATCTTGTTTTTTATCTTTTATTAATACGTAATGGTCCCATAACTGCAGAAAACAAATCCAAACTACAAACCTGCTCAGTCGATTGTAAAAGAGAAGCACTGCATGAACACATGAAATTTAAGTGCTGCAGCTCAATCCAGTTGAGATAATCAAATCCCTGTTGTTTGCTCATTTTTGAAATATAATTTCTTGCTAACAGAAAGAGGCCTATGAATTATGCATGAGCTTAAAAGTGAGATAAGGTGGCGGGCTGAGAGCAGGAAGAGGAGATGAGAGACGTAGGAGGGAAAGATATATATTGCCCTCCAGAATTATGGGGACCCTTGGTGAAGATGAGCCAAAAAGCTGTAAAAGTAATGAGCTAATCTTCACCAAGGCCAACAATAATTCTGGAGGGCACAGTAAAAGCACGGTAACACGCTGAATTGAAGCTGTGCTGTCATGGATATTATTCATTTGTTCAGTAGGAGTCATTCTCAGCGCTGGCAGGCTCATGGAAGAAAGAGGAAGAGAGGAAATTTATGTGCTAGAATAAAAGAGCGAAGGACGTAAGGGATGGGTAATGTGTGTGTTATCATTATTAACATTATTTTAACCGTGGTCGTTCGCTTTTGTAATGCGTCAAGTCGGGCCAGTGCATGCAGCAGAACTGAGTCAATAAACAGAAAATGGAGGAGTGATGGGGCAGAGGGTTCTGCTGCGGGCGGCTCCAGCTGTTCTCTGGGCTTTGAGACGCTGCGGAGCCTGAGGCATGGATCACTACACTGAGGCCAGCGCAGACTTTCTGATGATTTTAGAGCTGTTAACAGTGCGTCTCTCAGGTACTGGGAGTTCTGGTTAAGTATAAAGCTTCACTAATCAACCTTTTATATCTTGCATGTTGGAGAGGCTGCTGGTTTGACAGTGACTCCCTTCTGTAAAATCTGATTGTAAAGTTTCCACAGCACAGCCAGAAGTAACATTAGTATTATAGATGTTCATTTTTATTGTTTCAACTTTGCCTCTCAGAAGTTGTTCATTATTTTGACTTGTACTTGCCTCTCACTTTTACATCTGAAATGATATTCCTATTCCTGTCCTGAACTCTTAATAACACCAACACCTAATACACTACATTGTCTTTATCCACCTGCTGAATAAGATTGCACTGTTAATTACTTTCACTCAAACCCATTTGTTTTGTCCACATTGTATATTATATATTTTGAAAAATTTGATAGCACACTATAACTCTCGCTCACTTGTTTCTTGTTTATTTATTTGATTTGATTTTTTGCTGCATGCTTCTTACCTACTCGGTGTTCTATGTATGCACCACACCACTGAAGCAAATTCCTAATAATGTGAACCCTGTTCACTTACATGGCAGTAAACATGATTCTAATAATGATTCTATAATGTACTCTGAGTTCTTATCTCCACAATACACATTTTCAAGACATTTGAAAATGTTTTCAATAAGAAGAGTTCAATTACAATGACAAAAATGTAAAGCAGCATTTTGTACATACTGTATGTCACTGAAGTGGGAACAGTCACAGGTAACTACATTCAGCAATGGAATGAATGAGAGATGGAGTTTTGTCCAGTTTCATTTGCAGCCGGGTTAGAGAATGAAACTTTGAATTTCAGAGTATTTCCATGAGTGAACTATAAAGGGTTAAAAGATGTAATAGGTTAAATGCTGCTCCACAGACAGTAGAAAGAACAGATACATCATCATTAGATGGATGCGAGTGAGGTGATCTGTTTCTCAAAATACAGTTTGTTAAAATGGAAGAAATGCACCTTTGCTAGACTATAAAGCTGCACCAAAATGACCTGATGCTGGGAAAAGTCAGGCCATTTTCTCAAGGTACTGCAGTGAGGCTTGGAGTAGAGCAGTGCAGAGTAACATCTGATGGAATCTGAAAAGAAAAGTATAAGCACAGCTGTCAACACACATTTAACCCCCCAACGTGTGTGAAAACACCTCTGAACCCAAATACCACAACCTCCCATCACAGGGATTCACAGAAGGGAGGAGAACATCTCAATCCTCTGAAACCACTTGAATTATGATACACTGAAAGGTAAATGTGGAATTTTTGCCAAATGATGACAAAATACAACATACTGTATGTTTAAAGCCCTGAAGCTTTAAGAAACAGTCTTGGGGATTTTTTTTTTTTTTTTTTGTTAACAATCACTACAACTCTATCACTGGAGGCTGCAGTCTGTAGATGAACTCATCTCCACTGTAAAAAGTCTGGGTTGTTATGTTTATCCTCCAGGTAGTCCAGAGGTGGGCTCATATTCTGTGCACTCCCTTGTTTTTCTTTGTCTCTACTTGGTGACCTCTCCTCCTCTTGCTCTGCTCCTTCCCTCCTTCCATTAACCGAACAGGAAATGGGCGCTGTTGCTTTCCAGGGGAAACTTATTAAAACATGATATCATCCCTCACCTCTTTCCAGCCTCCTCTCCCCCTGAGGCATTTTATTTCTCTGCATCACAGGTGATAAGTGATTAGTTCAGAGATGACAGTGATGTTGAGAATGTTAACAGTGACCCTATTAAGAAAATGCAAGGCTTTAACACATGCACAATTATAGATGCTAATGAAGCTGTGCTCCTCAGGGAGAAAAGCTCTGTCTCCAAATAAGTCCAATTATAGGGAAATGATAATAATCACTGCTTTGTGTGAAGAGGCAAAACAAAGAAATTATTCATTTCTGTGGGGCTTTTAAATCTGCCCAAAGAAGGATGCAGAGTAACTGTTTGTAATTGCTCAGTGACAGGCCTTTTTTTAAGAGCAATTACAAGAGGTGCATTGTGGGAGTGCAATGCAGCAGCTCGGACTCAGCTCTCGCTCTCTCTCTCTCTCTCTCTCTCTCTCTCTCTCTCTCTCTCTCTCTCTCTCTCTCTCTCTCTCTCTGCCGCAGTGGATACAGATGGCATGCATGCATATGTAACCAGCACCTCGCACCCTGTAGCCCAATAAACATAAACACAGCTCAGCTTAGGAACACAAAGGTAATGAGTTAGCAGAAGGCTCACGAAGCAGCTGCAGACGAATCAGCGCGGATGTAATGAAGCCTACGCCTCCTGACAGCAATTAATGAAGTCAAGTTTGGAGGAATATGAACATAAAAGTTACTGCTAATCAATAAATAATAGGGAGGAAAAAGGCAAGAATATAGTTGTGCAAGGAACGCTGGGCTCCCCTGGGTAAATGTTGATGCATGCCGACCCATCACCCTTCACTGTCATATATTTTCTGTTTTGTTACATACAGTAGAAAGACAAATTCTTCCCTCGGAGGAACTTGTTTTATCTTGTTTTATCAGCATTGAGGCCCTTCAGGATATTACATTATGCATGTTTATGTTAAATCATGTCAAAGGGGCCGTGCTGAACCAGTTTTTAACAAGTTAACCCAAGTGTCCAAACATGCACCAATCAGCCATAACATTCTGAGTGGTCGTAATTTTGGTTTTCTCATTATAGTGTGACCTGGCAGTGGGTGGAATATATTAGGTAGCAAGTGAATATTTAGTGGAAGTTGATGTGTTGAAAACAGTAAAATGGACAAGAGTAAGGATCACAGCATCTCCAGATCATGTTATTCATTCCCAATGTAAAGTGGTTAGCACCTACCAAAAGTCTAAAGAACGGCATCTATGGGAGCAGAACATTATTACCACCTGTCTAATATTGTGTCGGTTCCCCTTTTTACCCCTACAACAGGTCTGGACCAAGGTCTAGACTCCACCAGACCTCTGAAGGTATGCTGTGGGATCTGGACCAAGATAGCAGATCTCTGAAGTCCTGGAGGTAGAGAGGTGGTTTATTTGTCCAACACCTCCGACAGATGCTCAATGGTCCTGAGATTGGGATGTGCTTCCTTAGGCTATTTACTTCTACGCTGCAGACCAGGAACGCCCAACAAGACCTGCAGTTGTGGAGATGCTCTGACTCCGTCATCACCGTCACAGTATGGACCTGGTCAAAGTCACTCAGTTCCTTATGATGCTCCTTTTGCTACTTCTAACACATCAGCTTCATTTTGGACTACATTTTCACTTGCTGCTTAATATATGCAACCCAGTGAAGGGTACAATTGTAATTAAATGACTATGGGATTTCCTCTGATTCACTTCCACACTTCAAATATCAACTCACTACTCATTTGTTCAGGTTTCCCTACTATCTATGAGTAGAAAGGTCTGGACAGATGACTGGACAGGTGACGTGGACAGCTGATGCTCCAACCATTGTCCATGTTTATTGTATTTAATTATTATTTTACTATATCGCTACGTTGTTTTTTTTTAGCAACCTTGAATGTCAAGAAAGGCACACATAAATAAAGTGATTTAGACTTAGACAAACTTTATTGATCCACAAGGTAAATTACTATTATACTATACTTACTATTATGATTGTTAGATAATTAGGAAAATAGCTCAGCTGCATACAAAAACACTCTTGCAAAAAAGCAATTAAAAAAAGGAAAGTAAGTGTGAAGAGATAAAAGCAATAAATAATATAAATCGAATACATATATAAATCAGATTTGCATATTTACAAATCTACAGGAAATGGAAGTACATATATATTATATTATATACAGCTCTGAATGCTGTTTTATTATTAATCAATATTTTGACCACTTCTCTCATCAACTGTCAGAATTATCGTGGCTGATCAAATTCTCTAAATTTCACACAAACTCTTCATTGCACCACGTCCGTTCATCAGGTTTTCTGTTCTTTTCTAACAAGACCATTTCAGTATTTGTTTCTAGATATGGAAATGCACTGCAGTCAGTGCCACAGATACCACCACACAGACACCAAAGGCAGTCTACACAGAAGAGATTAACAAACTCAGAGTGTTTCAGGGGAGATGAGAGCCTGTTCTGTGTGGAAGGAGTCCTATGGGAGCAGTGGCTGTTTTGTTCACACTGTTGGTTTTATAACAATCAAGGGACCTCTGTGATGATCTGTAACATGTCATGAATACTCGATGGAATTCTGACATCCACCTGAAAAGATAGAAAATGAACAAAAGACCATTTTAGAGGACAAGTGAAAGCTCAAACACCC